>JZKD02S0982925.1:183033-196107 GCA_000966675.3 Picea glauca | reverse complement strand
TCACGTAGTATTCTGATTTGTTTAATAGTTAGGGTAGGTTTAGGAATAGGTTTTCTTTCAGTTTTATTTCTCACTATTTCTCTTTGTAATAATGCAGTCATGAACACAAGTGGGCAGACCACGAGAACCATAATACCATTGTTATCATGGAAGTCCCCTTGATCCTTTTCTCTTTGCTTTTCATTGAACATTTATTTTCAAAAACGTAGTATCGTCATGAAAATCTTAAATGGAAAGTAAAGAGATAAATAAATCTGAATCAACCCTGACCCAAGGTACCACGAGTAAGACTGCTTTCTCATCAAACAAGATTTTCCTACTTTTTTTCAGTCTCCCAAGGGATTTGTTGCATGAGGTTTTCAGATGCACCTTCTGTACGTATTTTTTTTTGTTTGGATTTATTTTCTTTCAAATTTTCTTCGCTGGTGTGTTTTGTTTTCATTTATGCTTATTAGTCTTTCTTTTTGAAACACACATGCCTGCATCATGAACTGTTCAGACAAAGAGAATAGAAAAATTTCCCCTCTGAAATGACTATTGAATATTGTTAAAACATCAATTATGATATGCCTCTAAAGTTTATAGCCATGTTGAAGAAAGTTGGTTCCTTGAAAGACGTTTCTTGATTTCAATCTGTAATTGAAGCTTTTCATGATCATCTATTTCTTCTTACGCTGTCCCTGTTCCTTAAGAGAACAACTCAGAAGATGTCTCCCTGCCTTCGAAGGTCGGTCTACCAATAAACCATCTCTAGATCTTAATGAAGGATAGTTTTTTAAAAAAAAAAAATTCTCAAGGTCTGTAATTTTTTAAAAATATGTCCAAAATATCACAATTTTCAACGTCACCCCGCTCGATTAAATATCTTTAAAAAACCAAATAAATCATTAAAGAGTTGTGGGAAGTGCTTGTAAACCTGCCGGGATACTGAACAGGTCTACTGGCAGTGGGTAAATGCATGCATGACGCCAAGATAACTTCGTCGGGGTACTGAATAGGCCCGCTGGCAGCAAAGCAATGTCGAGTATATGAAAATTTTCAGATATGGAATCTCTTGACCTTAAATGTCCTTCGTTCTAATCTGGAACTTCCTGGTAGGATACAGATATTGGAGTGGGTTAAATGGAAACCCTATCGAGAATATGGACGCCTGCTGGCAGCAGTGGCTCTATCAACAGTATTGGAGATTTTAACCTTAATATCGTGACTCAATTTTGCTTAGATTTTCATCAGTTTTCATCTTTTAAATAACAAGCAAACTGAAACTGGGATTTTTTTATGATTGATAATGATGTTCAAACAGTTTTCTGGTTGTTTTTGAGTTGGAGTTTTTCTCAATCTGGACTTGTTTGTTTGGCAGAGATAACTGCTTCTACCAGTGTGTCGCCATTTTTGGCAGCCATATTAATCTATATCTTTTCTACAAGATGCCTACACAAGGTTTTTAAACCTTCATCAATCATCGCAACTGTTTAAATGACATCATCATTCTTCGCTTTTTGCATGCCTACTTCTCGTTTTCGTTTTCACGACTGCAAGCGTGAAAAGCCACAGTTAGAATTCATGTTGATTACATAAAAGGATTAATGATCATTTGGTTTATCATGAACCTACTTGAACCTGGTTACCACTCCTTGGTCTCAAAAACACCTTGATTTCATATGTATCAAACCACCACTCACTTCGCTTTTGACTATTGTTAATATGATTTTTATTGATGAAATCGTTGATGCAATGGTTATTTGACATATTGGTGTCTTTGATGAAATCGTTGATGCAATGGTTATTTGACATATTGGTGTCTTTGATGAAATCGTTGATGCATTGGTTTATTCGACATATTGGTGTTTCTTTTAAATCGTGCAAATGCCATTGTTTATTTAACATTCAAATCGATTTTTGGATATGTATATCATGGTTTTCAATGGTTATGATTTTTATGTACCGAGGTGTCATTCCAAGTACAACCAGATATGATTTGTTTTCATAGCCTCAAACTACACCACTATCCTCGCACACATAGAATTAACGCTCCGCCCTTGCTACCTTTGCATTGTGTTGGGGAAGCTCAGGGCAAATGGCTCTGTTTCTTTTCTGTCAAACCCTATCGAAAAATACCCTATTGATTTCTTATTGTTATCCATGGATCCTATAGTGAGAATTGAATCCAACAGTGTCCAAACTTTGTTATTGTTTGATAGTGCCAGAGAAGACTTCTTAGGCTCACCCCGTAATTGCCTCCCAGAGACATGTTTTTGTGTGAGTGATTATGAGAAAACGGTTTTGAATTAGATCAAACCCTTGAAAACCCAAAACCAAAATGAGCCCTTTTACCTTCATCATGAGAGATTTCCTCAGAAATTGGGTCATTACAGAGATATAGTTCGTCTTTTAGAGGTCAAATCTCAGATTTTCTCTGTGGTTGAAAGGTGTGTTTTGATTTGGTTGCAAGTGTTGAAACATTTGTGACTTCTCCAGGCCTGTGCCTCAGAACCCCTCTCACCCGTCCAACCTTGTGCCTCATCCTTGTGTGAACCCTTGATCAATCCAAATATTTTCAAGCAGTCTGTCAGCAAGTTATACATCCACAGGCTCTGTTGTCTTTAAAAACGTGGAGGCAGCCACTGCCATTGTCAATTCAAAAATAGGTTGATCAAATTGAATCCCTGAAACCGAGGTATGGTATTTCAAGAGTGATCTTAAAATGATTTTGTTTGTGTTGAATTAGCATATAGGATTTGTTTGCATCCATTTCTGTTTTGATTGAATGAATAAAACACGATTCTGTTTATAATAATAACTATCTACAGAATCGTGAGATTCTGTAAGCTAGTTACTAAAATTCGAATTTGTTGATTTTTTAACTAAAATGCAATCTGAAATCATGTATTTTTGTGCGTTTTCTGGTACACACGAATTTTGAAGGAGATTGGATCGACTGTGGCATATTTGAACATGCTTTTTCTTTACATACTTTTGGATTAGGCTGTTAGTCTTAGATAGAAATAGGAACTTGGGAGATTGTATTCCCATAATTTTTGCAACAACTTTGATAATTTCCACAAGGAATGCTTTCATCCTGTGGCCTTTATATATGTATTATTTTTGTAAACAAAAACCATCACTGCTTGGGAGAAGAGACTATGGATTGATGATTACTCAGACTCGAATGAAAGTAGATGTTTGTACGACTTTAGCTTCAATATATCATACTTTTGTTCAAGTTTTTGTTCATTTCAATTTGTAATCAAATTATTGACTACTTTAGATATCATAATTTGTTACAGGTTGATGTGATGGGATTTAAATAGTGTCCATATTTGATGTCTCTCATTTTACATACAACAATTATCCTATTTCAATTTAATGAACAAAGGGTTGATCTTCTTTGTTAAATGAGCAGTTATATACAAATCTTTGCACTGAGATTTATCTTAATGTAATTGTAAATTATAAAATTGTTGTTGCTACATCCTTTGCATTCTGTCGTTAGCATTCAAAAGTGTTGTTGCTTCATGTTTACACGAAGTATTGGAAAATTTGGTGTGGGTTGGCCTCATCAAACAATGAACGCAGATGCTATGTACAGGACGTGTATGAGATGAGAATTTCAGGTCAGTTTGCTATTTTAATTTAATAGTTTAATTAATATAAGAATTCTCTATAGTTTAGATACATAGTACAAATTGTTATTTTTATTGCTTAGCGAGATAGCTATCATTTCATTTTTTTTTCATAAAAGTTATAAAATCAAAAAATACTAGCTTTGTTGTCATATGATTTTGCAGATTTCGATTAAAATTTGCATTTTGTGAATACTGTATAGATAACAGAGATTTAATCATATCAATACACTGTATATTTAATAGGTAGAACTATTATTCTGTTAGTTAGTAAAATTGTAAATACATTCTAGATTGTATATATTTTTCAGTAGTTGTTTGTTTTTCTTTCAGTTAGTTTCTTTAGTTTAGTTTTTTCACTTTCCTAGGACTTAGATCGGCCAACGGAGCCGCTAAACCCGTTGGAGTGGATTAATCCAAACGGCTTGGGTTATTTAGACAAACCCGTACCGGATTCACTCCTCCAGTTGACGAGCGGTCAATTTTGCTCATCAACAGAACTCCACAACAAAATGGAGTAGTTGAGAGGCAAAACAGAACAATGCGGCAAATGGCCAGGTCAATGATGAATGAGAAGAATATTGGTCAAACCTACTGGGTAGAAGCAATACACACAACAGTCCATGTTCTTAACAAATCCCACCTCAGACCACAAAGTGACAAGACACCTTATGAACTGTGGTATGGGATACCTGCTTCAATCAAACACTTCAAAGTCTTTGGGAGTAAATGTTACATAAAGAATAATGATGAGAACCTTGGAAAATATGATGACAGGGATGATGAAGGTATCTTATTAGGGTATGATACAAACAGTAAAGGATACAGATGCTATAATAAGAGGCTGCATAAAATGGTTGACTATATTGACGTAAAAGTTGATGAAGGAATCCCAACAAGAGAGGTGTACAAAAATGAGTCTTCTACAGAGGACACAACTGAAGCTGAAGATGAATAGGTCCAAGAATCAGAAAATGAAGAATCTGAATCAGATGAAGACACAGATACTCAGATAGACTCAAATCAACAGACAACTTCAAACTCCTCTAGAATCACTCAAAAGAATCATCCTGCAAGTTAGATAATTGGTGAAAAAGAAAAAGGTGTACAAACCAAGAGAAAGATAATAAAAAACACCGAACAATCACATATATCTTTCATATCCATGCTGGAAACCAAGAATTTTAATAAAGCTATCAAAGATGACCATTGGGTTAAAGCAATGAATGATGAACTTGATCAGATTGAGAAAAAAAATACGCGGGAGATGGTTCATAGACCTAAAGGTAAAAATATCATTGGTTCCAAATGGATCTTTAAGAATAAGTTGAATGAGCAGGGACAAGTTGTCAGGAACAAAGCAATATTGGTCTGTAAAGGCTATGCTCAAATAGAGGGACTGATTTTTGATGAAACATTTGCGCCCATAGCAAGATTAGAAGCTATTAGAATATTTCTTGTCTATTCTTGTCATAAAATGTTTAAAGTCTATCAAATAGATGTCAAGTCATCTTTTCTAAATGGAGATTTAAATGAAGAAGTCTATATGGAACAACAAGAGGGTTTCAAACTGTCTGATAACCCTGACTTAGTATGCAAGCTGAAGAAAAAATTATATGGGTTAAAACAAGCCCCTCGTGCCTAGTATCATAGACTAGATACGTATCTCAAAGACAAAGGGTTCAAGAGAGGAATAGTTGAAAACAATCTATATATCAAAACAGAGGGTAATGATTTTCTCATTGTGTTGGTCTATGTAGATGAAATCATCTTCGGATGTAATAAGGATTCATTGGTACAATGGTTTTCTTCTTCCATGGAGTCTGAGTTTGAAATGTCTATGATAGGTGAACTGTCATTTTTTCTTGGTCTGCAAATTACTCGGAGGTCTGAAGGGATGTTCATTTCTCAAGAAAAATATCTAAGAGAAATGTTGAAAAGGTTTCAAATGGAATATTCTAAACCTGTGGGCACACCTATGGTTACGGGATGCAAATTAAGCAAGTATGATGACTCACCTGATGTTGATCAAATTTCATATAGGTCAATGATAGACAGTCTGTTGTACATCACAACATCTCGTCCAGAAATAATGCATGTTGTTGGGATGGTAGGAAGATATCAGTCTACACCAAAACATAGTCATTTGCTAGCTGTCAAAAGGATATTCAGATATTTGAAAGAAACAATGAACTATCGCCTATGGTATCCTAAGAATCAAAATTTTCAATTATCAGTCTACTCAGATGCTAATTGGGCTAACTGCATGGATGAAAGGAAAAGCACGAGTGGAGGTGCATTCTTCTTAGGAGATTATCTAGTAGCATGGTTGAGTAAAAAGCAAGGTTCCATTTCTTTATCAACTACATAGGCATAGTACATTGCTTCTACTACCTGTTGCACTCATGTATTATGGATGATTCAGACACTTGCAGACTTGGAGGTAAAATACGCTGCACTGATCCCAATTCATTGTGATAACACGTGCCATCAGTGTGTCCAAGAATCCTGTATTCCACTCCAAGACCAAGAATATTCCCATAAAATACCATTTTCTGAGAGAGCAGGTCACTAACCAGATTGTTCTGGTCCATTACATTCCAACCACAAAAAAAATTGCAGACATCTTTACTAAACCCCTAGCCAAGACACCATTTGAATATCTCTAACAGAAGCTGGGTGTCATCCTGTCTCACACCTAAGAGAGTTCATCTTGTTAGGGGGAGTTTTGTATTGATTGAATATCTGATACCTCCTAAAAATATTGCAACAACTTAGGGGGAGCATTTTTTCTTTGACATTGATGTCAAAGGGGGGAGAAAAGGAGTGGTCCAGACTGGATGCTACAGTTGGAGGTACAAACATATTAGCGCAGTCGTTCAAGGTTGCCATCAATGCCAAAAGGGGAGATTGTTGGCATGTTTACAGGTAGGTGTGATTGTCATTGATGGAAAGATCAGAGTATGCAACGATGGAAAAATAGGGACAACGTAAGATCAAGAGGATTAGTGCAGAGTAGCACGCAGTGTGTAGGTGTGCACCAGGGATGAGGTTAACTCATTGCCAAAGATCAAGAGAGACAACGTACTCAAGATCTTAGATGGATCATAGGTCGAGGCCTTTAACACTTAGAATTATTCCAAGTTAGGAGGATGTGTAGGACTGGGAGGAGAAGTGACAGTGATCTTTGGATCCCATTGAGAATTCCTGATGAATGTCAGATCTGAGCCCGAGGTCCGATCGGCGTTGGATCCAGGAGAACCTCGACATTCTTTAAAGAGAAAGGTGAAGCGGGGTTACAAAATCCCGAAGGTAGGAGGACAGTTTCGGATACCGGGAGTTGGAAGAGTCAAGACTCTTCATCATCAGAAGTCTTGGAATCAAGAAATGTGAAACACCAAAATCCCGAAAGTAGGAGGACAGTTTCAGATACCGGGAGTTGGAAGAGTCAAGACTCTTCATCATCAGGAGTCCCGGAATCATGAAATGTGAAACCCCGAGAACCCTAAACAAGCACATCGACTGGAGGTTTAGATATCGGGAGTTGGAGGAGTCAAGAGTCGAGACTCTTCAACACAGGAGTCTCGAAGTGCCGAAATGTGAAATGCTGAAAATCCCAAAACAGGCACATCAACTGGAGTTTTGGATACCGGGAGTTGGAGGAGTCAAGAGTCGATACTCTTCATCACAGGAGTCTTGAAGTCGTGAAATGCAAAACACCGAAACACATTTTTGTGTATATTTCGGATATCGTGAGATGGAGCATCAAAACACTTCATCACAAGGAATGCAGGAATGTCGAAATGCCAAAATGCGAAAAACACCTTTTGGTGTTGGTTTCAGATACCAGGAGTTGGAGTGTCAAAACACTTTGCAATAGGGATGCCGAAAAGTCGAATGCCGAAATGCCGAAAGGTCGAATTGAGAAATGATGAAATAAGCACGAGATCCATCATTTATGATCCAATGATGCAGGTTATTTAGGAATATAATCAAAGGACTACTGTTGCTCTTCCCAGTTAATCGATCAGTGGAGATTTAGTTGCTGAAGCGGTCTTTGGAGGTTCACAGTGTAACTGCTAGAAACCACTGATGGTTTCTACTAGAGGACTCAAAGATACTTCTGTGTGATTACCAGAGGAGTTGAAGAGTCTCAAGGAATCTGCCAGTGGAATGAATACTGTTCGTAGAGGCAATTGACAGATGGAAGAGAATTTAAGTTTGTAACTGCAATAGAGAGGTTGAGCTTGACTGTAACAGAGAAGACGAAGAGTCTCGACTGCTGGAGAGGCGAACGAATCTTGGCATAACACCCAATGATGATGGATGCATGGGTTTAACTGCCAGAGAAGCTGAAGAGTTACAATGATGATCAGGCAGAGCACTCGACATGGAGAGACCATGCAGAAGCATGGCGAGATATCATGCACAAGGTGCACAGAGACTATAAGTATGCAGAACAAAGAATATATGAGCAGGTTGTTGTTGAGAGGGATTCAGGAGTGTAGAAGGAGGAGTGTGTAGCAGCTGAAATATAGAGAAGAGGAATGGTGCATTGAATGGACATGGCACACAGAGCATAAAAGGCAGAAGCACAGAAAGTGCAAGGCATGTGTGTAGCAAGACAATGAGACACTAAAGGAAGGATGAGGTGCTCTTGTAGAGAAAAACAAAAGATTCGAAATTGAAAGAATATGTAGGAAGAGATACACTAATACAGGAGAGTAGAGTAGCATAGCAGAACAATGATAAGACTGGTAAGGCAATGATAAATATTGTATCACTTTGATAAATTTATATATAGAAAAATTTATATTTCAGGGTGGAAGGGAGGTGCTAGGGAGGACTATTGTGCTCAGAGGTTCAAGTGGGTACTTGAACATAGGGAGTTGTAGCTTCCATCTGGTTGCAGCAAGAGAAACCAGGGTGGCAGGGTGTTGCAAGGGAGAACTGGTGTTCTATGTTATACAGGTTGGTTCCTGTGTGACTGAAAGTTGGTGCTTCCATCTAGTTGGTGCTAGAACACTTAGGGAGTTGGTTCTTCCTTCTAGTGGGTGCTAGAGAAACCAGGGAGTTGGTGCTTCCTTCTAGTGGGTGCTAGAGAAACCAGGGAGTTGGTGCTTCCTTCTAGTAGGTGCTAGAGAAAACAGAGAGTTGGTGCTCTCAACAAGTTGTAGCTTGCAAAACATAGGTTGTAGCCTCATTATGAGTTGGTGCTCATAAGTATGATAATATACATAATGTAAATATTACTTATCATATAAAGAAGAAGAGGTTTTTACCCTTTATGGGTTTCCTCAAGAAATATCTGTCTCTGTATATTTCATATGTGTGAATGATGCTGAATGTTCTATTGCTTACTTCCCTACATTATTTTGATTGTCATTCGGTGATTTGCAAAGAGTTTAAAATAAGCATAATTGTTTAAGCTCGGTAACAACTGATTCACCCCCCCCTCTCAGTTGTCCAACAGTAACACCCCAGGTTTTGAGCCCCATTTTAAATAATGTATTGTTACAATGCTGAGAGGCCAAAGTGCCCAAACAATTATTAAAAAGGCCAATGTTCCCAAGAAATGTAATGTTTGAACATTATTAATAATAAATACGTCGTTGGCTGCTAGACGGACAAGGACTAGAGTTATAGGGTACTATGATTCCACAAGAGAGAGGGATTGAGGGGATACATGTTTATTTCCTATTTTAATTACCCTTTTGTCTAAGGGAGTGGATCGGTTATGTGATATTCTTGGGGGAAGTTGGGAGGTTATTAATTCCCCATGAAACACTATCCTACCCCTGGTCTGTTGGGGAAGGTTGGATGACAGTTCATTCACTCATTTGCTCGTTCACTCCTTCATCCGTTTATGCGTTCATTCACTTTCTCAATTGTTCATTCATTCCATCCTTACCTATCACTCATTGATCCATCCTCATCCGTGTCTTGGATTGGGAAAGGGAAACTAACTACTGAAGAGAATCCATGGTATCACTGGATGCATAGGTTGCTGGTGTAAATCCAACCATGATTTGGAGCAGTAGTGTCTAGGGTTGGGTGGAACGTCCTTGGTATGTAGCCAGTTGGTGTCTTCTTTTATAAAGATAAGTGTTGTCTGTTATGGTAATATTTACCTATATACAAATGTATTCTGTTGTGTATTTATTTATTATTTAATTGAATATTTAGAATATGCATGTTGGATGGTTATTGTTGTGCATGTCATTAGATCTTTTCTTTTATGCGTCCTTATTAATTGAAAAAGGTATAAGTAAGAGAAATAAGTCCAGGGGTGGGCTTGAAGGTGGCACACCCCGACCTGTGGGTGGTCAGATAATGTTACACCACACATATTCTTGGTAATACGTCTTAAGACGAATCTTCGAGAAAATATTCTAGTTTTACAAATATATTATGATTGGTATAAGGAAGTTAAGGATAATATTGGACCAAATACCATGACGTTACCGAAGTTTGAGGGATATTCTTTGGACATCAATGGATTGTAGAGATATAACGACATAATTTACATACCTCCTAACGACGAATTAAGAAGTTTGATATTAAGTGAAGCTCATCGATCATTATACATAGCTCATCCGCGAGTCACGAAGATGAAGGAAAATATTAATACTTTATTCTTCTAGAAAGGAATGAAAGTAGACATAGTTAGTCATGTGGAAATATGTCTAGAATGTCAGCAAGTAAAGGCTGAACATAGACATCTAGTAGGATTTTTACAACCACACGCTATTCCTGAATCGAAATGGGAAGTCAATTTGATGGATTTTATTGTTGGATTACCACTGATGACAAGGAGACACGATTCGATTTTTATGGTAGTTGACACTCTGACGAAGAGTGCGTACGATGTATCAGGTGACATAAATAGCTAGAGTATTTGTTAGCGATATTCTGAGGTTACATGGTGTACCAAGAAGAATCATATCTGATCGAGGATCAATGTTTACTGGACGATTTTGGACTAGTTTCCAAGAGGCCTTGGGAACACAATTGAGTTTTAGCACAACATATCACCCCGAGATAGATGGCTAAACCGAAAATACTTCTTTCCATTGGTAGAGTTTGCATACAACAACAGTTACCAAAGTATGATTAAAATGGAACCGTTTTAGTTCCTTTACGGGCGACCTTGTTGGATGTCGTGAGTTGGGATCGACTTGAGGATGGGGTTCCAATGGGACCGAAAGTGATCCCAAAAATGGAAGAATAGATGCAATCAAAAAGAAAAAGGATTAAAGAAGAGCATGATCGACAAAAGAGTTATGCTAATGCACATCGTGTTGACCACAATTATGAGGTTGGCGACAAATTTTTCTTGCGGGTAAAACTGTATAAAAGTTCGATCATTTTTGAAAAGGGTGCTAAAATCTCTCCTAGGTTTGTGGGACCTTTCAAGGTTGTGGAAAATAAAGGAATCATGGCTTATTGACTATCCTTTTCTGATTATTTGAGGCATATGCATGATGTATTTCATGTATCTATTTTACGACATTATATTACTGATCCATCACATGTTATTGACATGAGTTATTTGTAGGTGTCAGATGAGGGTGCTCAAATGGAAGAACCAATTCACATTCTGGTCCATCACATTTGACAAATACGGCGTCGAATAGTTGATCAGGTCAAGGTCCAGTGGGAGAATTATACTCCACACTCAGCTACATGAGAGCACGCATATGAGATGCATCAACAATTTCCCTATTTGTTTGATAGATTGGATATGTAGGTCGATGTCAGATACATTTATTTACTTGAAATTATATACTGTACAAACTTTGGGATGGATTTTAAAACAATAGGGGGTGTATGTAACATCTCGTTTTACTAAGCACACTTATATTTACTTATTCTTTGAGGGCACTTGCATGCAAGTGATCCAGTTATGATACATTATGATTTCATTTTGATTATGAGTTATATATGATGATGATGATGATGTATTGTCATTTATTGTTATTTTCAGATGTATGTCTATTGGAAGATATTATTGACAAGTTATCCTAAGTGTGCAAGACACATGCCAGGTTATGGATGTTGATGACATCAATGGACTTCCTTGGACTCCGGATTGAGTAAGGGAGTGGATTGTATTTTAAATAAGTATTTCATTTTACACACATCTGATATATGATTGATTACAATATGATTTATGTATATGGATTATTGACACTATTTTTGTTAATGGATTTAGGCTTGACAATGCTTGCTAATCCCATTCACATAAGGAGTAAAGGGTTCATGCACATAAAACAAACATTTGAGGGAGAGTTGTGGCAGTTTCCCTATCACAACCTACTAGCACTCCAGCCGTGAACAAAAATGTAGGTTAATGATTACCTAGTTTGAGAGGTACACGATGACGTGAGAGCAGGCTGAGATAGTCACTCATGAAGATATCTAAGGGGTGTGCAAAAAGGCACAATCCTTATTCCTTAGAATCCTTTCGTCTCTCATAAGGTTGACCAAATGGAGTGTTGAATCCAAGGTTCGAACAAACTTCCAAAACCAATCAAAGGCGAGTGGCACCCTTGGAGCACAGAGGTGCATCTTGAAGGGAACATTGCGTAATTAAAATGTGAGTCAATAAATCTAGATGGCCTAGAGAACTTAATGAAATATTTAGACCTTGTTAGAACCTAGTATTAATTAATCACTAAATTATAAACTAGAAGCCTAACAAGAGTCTAAGCCTAAGTTTAAAACTAAGTCTAAGTCTAAGTTTAAATGAGAGATTAAATAAAAATATTAAATAAATTAAAAGAATTTAATCCATGTTATATTTAGAAAGAACGTTGTCCTGAGAGTCTTTATCCTTTTAAAATTAATATTCTTCTTCATTACCTCAGTTGAGAATGGTCTAAGTCCCTTTTGTTTTTTCTTAATTCCCTTTGTTTAGAAAGTACGTCTTGGTAGTATTCCATCATTTTTTATTAGATCTATTTTACTCCAATTTTATAGGTGTTAGCAAGATAAAAATGACCTTTTCAGTGATTGCGTGAACAATCGTAGAACATTCATGATCTCCTTCTTGGCGCGATCATTGTTAACTTCAAAAAGGGGTTATCACATCGTTCCACGTCTATAGAAATGTCCCTAGGTATGACACATGGATCTTGAACTAACACTATCTCTTAGATGTAACCTTTTTTAAATTTGACATGCTTAGGAAGTGGTGCTTCCTCGACAGTTGATCGTGGATTTTTCTTCTTGGATTTGACACCTGGATGAAGTTTCAAGGTTCTATAACTAACTTGGAAGAGATTTGGGTTTGATAAATTCATTGGAGGCAATGTGCCACAGAATGACCATGAACTCCAAACTTATGATTGAATTAACCAACAATGCCTTAATATAATGACTCTCGAATAATTATGGTATAAAGAAAATAATTACAATTCTGTGTTAACTGTGTTGAAATGTATACTTG
>JZKD02S0982925.1:169046-182978 GCA_000966675.3 Picea glauca | reverse complement strand
TTTTCATAAATTAATTGAACAACATATATTTATTTCAATTTCTCAACCAATATATAAAAGAATACATATTTTATTTATTTATCTAACTTGAATGAATGCATAAGATCAATCTTCATATTCTAACGATTATGAGAGACACAACTCTCTGTTACAAGACCCATCTTGTAGTTCTCAGATCTGATTGAGAAATGAGGAATCCAACCCTTATAACAAGACCTATATTGTTGATCTCAGATCCAACTTGGATGTGAGGAATCCAATCCTCATACAAGACCCAACTTGTAAACATGCACCAACCTGATAGAATGAACCTTCATTAAATCCATTATATATAAATATATATACTTCAACAAATTCATCTACATACTTTTTTCACCATACTTTGTTTATATAGTCTCCCAATAGGTATGAGTTTGAAACATTATGTCCCTCTATTTGAAACATCACACCTCTTCATTTAACTTAACTAATCTTTATTTCAAAATTTGTCTTTATGAGTTGATCACAGACATGGATCAACTCGATATATTTTTCTCATGCTTTTGTTGCGTTCTTAGTCCACCAACATATCATAGTCAAGATTTTACCGATTCTTTGTATTGTTCTAGTGTTTAATTCATCATCGAATTATTCTACAGACCTTAAGTTGTTTTATAGAAATGAAATCTATATGAGGCGCTTCCTTCAAACCATTTACATGTGACCATCTGCGCAAAACCATGAGATTGTTATTTAAGCGATGTTCCCAACACCTCATGGCTTCTGTGTTCTTAACCCATGATCGAGGGAAAGAACCTAGTCCTCTAGACTTTGGCCTTCGAGAGATTTATCTCTCATCCAATATTTCGATGTTTCAACTCTCCGAAGTGGTTACCTCTCATAAGGGTTTATCTGATGGTTGGCATGATTCTTGGAATCAAATCAACGATCTAGATTTGATCCTTACTTATCCTTCCACTGCTTAATCCAATGACTATGAATTAATCAAGAATTGACATAGATGACTATTATTTACTTCGAGACTTTGATTCTTCCAACTTCTGCAATATTTCAATCTTCCAGAGTTACATTTCTCCAAAGTAGATCAGATGGTCGATATTTTATTTGCACGATGAATGGTTCTCATTCATTTCAGAACTTCGATGCTTCAGGACTATGAACTTTTCAGTCTTCCAACTCTTCTGGATCAAAGACACGTGTCCATAAAATTCAATGTTCTAGATCATATTTCAGAGCTTCAGTACTTCGAGACTCCAACCTTTGCAGTCTTCTAACTCTTCCAGATCAAAGACGCATGTCCATAAACTTCAACGGTCTAGATATTATTTTGGATCTTCGATACTCTAACACTCCGAACTTTGTAGTCTTCCATTGTACTTGATAAATGGTCAAGAATTATCCCAAATTAGATAAACAATTATCATTTACTTCGGCCTTTGGTGCTTCAGGTATTTTATGGTAGTAGAAACTAGATATCCCCCAAAGGACATGCTCCTGGAGTGATGTAAATTGCTGACATAACTACTGACTTGGCACTGGCCGAGTGGATTCCACATGTCAATTACATTCGTGACTTACATATACCTAAAATTACAACTGGACCTAGACACTTGTCACAATCTGATTGTTCCCCATGTCCTTGCTGACATGGATCTCCTGATGTGGCACATGTCCTCCTCCTAGATCTAACAGTTATGATCAATTCTAGATCAATGGTCCATATTTATTTCATCCTTTAGGACTTTGGGTTATCCATTCCCAATTCTCAAATATCCCAAAGTGGGATTCCCTGAATAAAACTTGAGCAACTTGACTTCATCTAAGGGTCCATATTTGATGCGAAAATACTAACACGATCCAATGGTTGTGATCAATTCATTTCAACCTTGGACACTTTGGGTTATGCTCTCCCATTTCCAAAATCTCCCGAAGTGAGATTCACCGATTAAACCTCATGCATATTGACATAATCTAACGATCCATCTTTTTCATGAAACACTTAATACAATCCAACGACTGTTGGGATTTTAACTATTTTGGGATCTCATGAATCCTTGATCCAATGGTTTTGATAAGCTCTTGGATCAATGATCCACATTTATTTATTCGTTCCCAATTCTCAATTTTCCCGAAGTGGGATTCCTTGATTAAACCTTGAGTAAGTTGACTTCATATAACGATCCTTCTTTAACCGATCCAACGACTGTCGAGAATTTGGTTTTTCAGAATCTCGGGCCTTTTATTTTTGTCTTCAAGACTTTGAGTTGTTTTCTTTTTCCTCACTTCTCAATTCTCCTGAAAATGAGATTCCCCGATTAAACCTCAAGTAAGTTAACACGATCTTAATGTCTGGTGGGATTTCATGACTTCTCTCCTTGATCTAACGGTTGGTGGTATTTCATGACTTCTCTCCTTGATTTAACATTTGGAAGGATTTCATTACTTCTCTCCTTTATCTAACAACCAATACAACTCCCGAAATGATAATGTATGGCTCTTGTATGTCATCTCTTTTGATCTTTTGGGATTATACTTGGTTTCCAACTGAACCAAGGATCTCTGTATGCTTTGATATTGTGCAATATAATATGTTGCCTCTCCTGAGATTTAGGTAGATTCCTCTGCACCTCGCGTTATGTATTTTGAACGAATACTCCTGAAAACTATCTCAACGAACAAGATTATTCCTTGAATATTTTGGAGTTTTCCTATGGGGATTTCGATCCTAATGGAATTTCTACAATGCGCTCTCCCTTCTGAGATTTGATTAATGTCCTTCCTTCTTAGCTTGAATCTATGCATACTGTTTGACATTTTCATTCTCTGCTAATTGTTTGACATAAACTCTGCATACTGTCATACTGTTAACATCAATGACAATTCATCATAACAACTTATCATCACATCACAATGACATTGACTGTTGACATCAATGACAATATGTCCAACAATCTCCCCCTTTTTCATTTATGGAAACATACCAACTTCATACTAGAACTCCCCTTGTGATGATACTTCTCTTTCTCTGAACTTACTCTCTCTCTTTGACATCAATGGCAAGGGGATGCTCCCCTTATGATCAACCTCTATCTGTCTACATGCTGCTGACCAATCTGTTGAGCCTCAGGTAACTCCCCTTGTGGCAATGACCCCCTGACCATGTGCCCCTATGAATTTACTAATTTCTTATCTCAATTCATTGGGATATTTGTGTTACAAATATGTAGTATTTTTTATACCAATTTGCAATGATCAAGTTATTTAAACCTAATCTAATTATTTTCTTATTTGATAACCAAAATACTCCCCCCTGATATTTTACTATCTTTCCTTTGTCAAATAGGATAAGGATATGATTCTTACTGATTTTTTTTTATCTGTTTCTTATCCTTCTTTCTTTGATATTCTACAAGAATATTAATTGAGGATTGATACCAATTGATCTAATACCAATTTTGTTACCAATTGATGTGATACCAATTGAACTTCTCTGCTACTTTTTCTCTTCTCCTTTTTGTTTTTTACAAAAGTGACAAAAAGGATCATTTCTTGCTCCTTTTGAGGTCATACTCCCCCTAAGGTGATGCTCCTCTTTCTCAGTTTTCTCCTTCTTGTTTTCTACAACTAACCCTACCAATGATTTATCTTTTGACCACTAATATTTGGATAGTTAATATTTTCCATATGTTAATTTTTTTTAAACTCTTGGCATAATCCTTTGATTTTTTAGAAACCAATTTAAATTTTTTTTTTTTGTATTTTCTTTCTTTGGCTAACAAATTATGAAATCATCAGAACTTGATATTGTCCCATATTATTCTATAGGCACTTCCCTTTCTTGATCTTGATCTATTTCATATTGAATTTCACATTCTTTATTAGGACCTTCACCCATCATTTTCCTATTATTAATTTCTTCATTTTTAGGTGTAATATCATCTTTCTTGCTTTCTCCTTCAAATTTTCTTCTCCATATCTCTCTATGAGATATTCTTTCTTTTGGACCTTCTCTTTCTAATTGTGTTTTTGGAGATTTGTCATCTCCTTTCTTCTTCCAACTTTTATTAGGTTTTCTCACTGTCTTGAATGATTTATTTAAGGATTGACTTTTTGAACTCCTTTAGATTTGGGATTTGTGCCCAAACCTATCACAATTGTAACATCTCATTGTATGAGAAAATTTTGTTGTGTTCCCAAAAAAATTGTATATCCAACATCTAATTGAGTGTTTGGGTTTCATTGCATATCCTTTCTCTAGTTTATTGCAGTCCATTGCTTTATGGACAAAGTTATGACAAGAAAACAAGTAGCCATCGAAGGTGTTTCCGTTCTTGAATTTATTTTGGCTTGAGAGATTTGTATTTGTATTTTCTTCATTTTTACTTCTATAGCTTCCTTCCTTAACAAAGTTCATGGCTTGTAATTGGTTTGTGATTGCACCATTTCCTTTTGAGAAGGATGATCCTTTCCCATGTTTGTAAATGGTGCTCCAATTGTCACTGTATTCTTTCTTATTGTAGCCAAGACTAGTTTTTTCATCAATTGATCTTTGATTGTTCCAAATCTCATCTAGGATAACTGGGCTATTCTAGAAATTGTAGTCTTGTTTGTGTTTTCATTCATCTTTTTGAGATTGACTATTTCTAATTTCAACATGTGACATAATTCTTCCCTTTTGGATGATTGCATCCTCTTGGATTCTTCATTTTTCTTGGCCTCCTTGAGTTGGATCTTTATATTTGCATTACTATATTCATTTATGTTCTTAAGGTTGATCATTTCTAATTTCAACTTGTGACATGCCTCTTCCTTTTTATTCAACTGAATATTTAGGGCTTCTTCTACTTCCTTAGCATGTTCAAGTTGAGCCTTTAGATTGATGATGATTTCTTTTGTCTCATCCAAGACTTCTTTGCATTTAATAGTTTTGTCACATGTGTTAAATTCTTCCATATATTTTGTTAGATAAAAAACTTTAGTTTTCAATATTTTGATTTCTTCCTCGTATTTTAGTTGAATCCTTTTGAGGTTGATGGCTTCTAATTCAAACATTTGGAAAGATTATTCCTTTTTAGTTATTTGGATCTTCCGAGCTTCTTCATTTTTCTTGTCTTCTTCAATTTGAGTCATCAGATCTGCATTAGTACTTTCATTTATCTTTTTGAAGTTGATAATTTCTGATTCCAACATGTGATAATAATTTTCTTTCCTAGTTAACTGGATCTTTAGGACTTGTTCACTTTCTTTAGTTTCCTCAAGTTGAGTTTTTATATTGTTAACCAATTCTTCTGTTTCATTTAGTACTTATTTTCTTTTATTGTCATGTGTCTTTAATTATTCCATTTCTTCTGTTAGATTAACAACTTCAGTTTTCAAGATTTTGATCTCTTCTTTATTTTCTAACTGAATCTTTTGCTCATGATCTTCATGGTTAGATGGATCTAACTGTTGTAGTAGCAACATATCTTTTTGTTGAAGTTTATCCAACTCTTATAGAGTGAACATAGTTGTGTACTCAATATTGTCAATAGTCCCCATAGGAACTTTAGTATATAAACCATTTCATGGTTCCATATGAATCTCTTCTATTGTTTTTGTAACATCAATCTTAAGATTTTGTAGTATTTATTTAGTACTTAATGAGTTATGAATTAACTCTTGTTGGTTGTGGATCATAATTATCTTCTTGATTCAAAGGTATTTGTTTCTAGCCGTGTTTATACCCCATGAAGACTTTACACCCTAGAAGAATGTATACTCCTCCACATGTGGGAGTGCAGAGGGGGGTTACCCCCTCTGCGGGGTCCAGGGGAAAGTGGGTCCCCGAAGGAAAAATTGCCTTGTAAATGTATATTTTAGTTTCATTATAAATATAGACCGTTCATTATAAGGTCACATATTTGACGATAGAAGTTGTATTGTGTTTTTTTTCCCTAGAAGGAAACCCTCTTTTATGAGGGAAATGTATTGCGGCTATGCATCGTGGAGAATATTGTATTCTGAGAGAGGAGACAGTGAGAGAAAGAGGAGGAAGTTAGAGCAGATGTGTTGTAGGTTGTATCCCTTCATTTGCTAAAAAATAATAAAGGAAGGACCTGGCAATTTCTCTGGTGGACGTAGCCCACACTGGGTGAACCACGTATATATGTGTCTCTATTATATTATGTATCTTCTATGTTTTATTTCCACATTTGTTTTATTTTATTTCTTTGTGATCCTATTTTTCTAACAAATGGTATTAGAGCGAAAGGTAACTCGTAGGAAAAGAGGGTTCCTAGTTAGAGTGGGAGCAATGGCGGAAGATGGAATATTTAGGGTTGAGAAATTTATCGACCAAAACTACTAGTTATGGAAGATGCATATGGAAGATTATTTATATCAAAAGGATCTATTCCTACCATTGGGTGGAATAAAAAATAAGTCGACGACCATGAAGTATAAAGAATGGGAGGTTCTTGATAGAAAGGCACTAGGAATGATATAGATGAGCCTAACAATGTCCGTGGCTTTCAATATTTCAAAAGAAAAGACAACGAAGGAGTTGATGGACACATTGGCTAAACTGTATGAAAAACCTTCGACGTCCAATAAGGTATTTCTAATGAAGATATTATTTAATATGAAGATGTCAAAAGGTGGGTCTGTTGTAGATCATTTAAATGAATTTAATACAGTTACTAATCAACTAAGTTTTGTAAAAGTGGACTTTGATAATGAGGTCAGGGCTCTTCTAATCTTATGCTCATTGCCAGAAATTTGGAACGGCTTGGTCATGCCTGCAAGTAACTCTGTCTCTGGTTCAAACACTTTAAAATTTGATGATGTTGTTGGTGTTATCCTTAGTGAGGAAATGTGATGGAAAAACATAGGTGAGACATCAAGTAATGCATTAAACATGGAGAACAGGGGAATAAAAAAGGATAAAGGAAAGGGCTCAAGGAATCACATAAATTCTACGAAGGGAAGATACAAATCTAGATTGGGAAGATAGAGTGATGTAATTATGGGAAGAAAGGAAATCTGAAGAAAGACTGCAGAGCTCCAAAGAAACAAAGAGATGGACAACAAGAGAAAAATTAGGAAGCAGATGTAACATGTGATGTGTTACAAGATGCTTTGATTATTTCTATAAATAATATTTCCAAGTCTTGGGTAGTAGATTCAGGGGATTCATTTCATGCCACACCCCATAGGAAACATTTTCTAGATTATGTTCAAGGTGATTTTGGACAGGTTCATTTTCGGTGATGATGCATTATGAAAAATTGTTGGAATGGGAAAGGTAAAAATAAAGCAAAGCAATGGAAACCAATGGTTGTTGAAAGAGGTAAGACATGTTCTAGATCTATGAAAAAATCTGATTTCAACAAGGAAGTTGGCAAGCGAAGGTTGTATATCCATATTTACAGATAAGGTGTGGAACGTCACCAAAGGATCATTGGTGATAGCAAAAGGAGAGAAAGTAGGTACATTGTATTTATGTACTGGTAATACTAACTCTTCTATGTCTTTAGCTTCTATAGGAGTGGATACAACATTGTGGAATCATAGGCTTGGACACATGAGTGAGAAGGGGATGCAAATAATTCATAAAATAAATTTGTTTCCATATCTTAAACAAATCGATTTGGATTTTTGTGAGCATTGTGTTTATGGAAAACATAAGAGAGTCAGATTTCTGAGAGTCAGGAAAGAAAAGAAGAGTGAAAGGTTAGAGCTTGTGCATACCGATGTATGGGGACTGACTTAGATATCATTTCTTGGTGGCTCTCATTATTATGTTACTTTTATTAATGATGCAACTAGAAAAACTTGGGTGTATTGCATTCGACAAAAAAATGATTTTTTTTATACTTTTAAGAAATGAAAAGCTTTGGTTGAGAATGAGACATGAAAAAGGTTGAAGTGTCTTAGATTAGAAAATGGAGGTGAATCTTGCAGCAAGGAGTTTGATGATTACTGTTCATACCATGGGATTCATAGAGAGAAGACAGTTCCATGAACACCACAAGAAAATGGTGTGTCAGAAAGGATGAACAAGACAATCATGGAACGTGCAAAGAGTATGAGATTGCATGCTGGTTTTCCCTTACAGTTATGGGAATATGTTGTAAATATTGTTGTTTAATTAATAAATAGAGGACCTTCAAGCTCTTTGGATGGTATAATTTCATAGGAGGCATGGACATGTATAAATTTAAACTATTATTTTTTGTAGGCTTTCGGTTGTGAATCATTTGTCCATATTGATAAAGAAAATATAACAAAGATTGAGGAAAAATCCAAGAAGTGTACCTTTATTGGATGCGGTGTTAATGATTTTGGTTATCGCTTATGGGATTATGAAAATAACAAAATAATTAGGAGTATATATGTTATATTCAATGAGAAGGACAAGTACAAAGATTAGTTGCAGGGAAAGAAACAGGAAGAAGAAAAACCGTAATAGACCGTGCTTGATGAGATCTCTGAAAATAAATTCCAAAGGTACCAGAAAATCATAATGTACAACAAAAGGATCAATAGGTACCTCAAACTCTTGCAAGTGTTGTTAGAATATCTACCAGTTTAAGTAGACCCTTTGAATGACACTCTCCTTCATTGTATTATTTATTTTTGATTGGTTCCGGTGAACTATAATGTTATGAAGAGGCAATGCAGGTAGACACTAAAAATAAGTGGGAGCAAGACATGGAAGAGGAAATGGATTCCTTGGTAAATAACCGGACTTGGTACTTGGTTTAGTTGCATGCAGTAAAAAGAGCATTGAAAAATAAATGGGTTTACAAGTTGAAGGAAGAAGATGGAGGAAAAAAGCAGTACAAGGATAGACTTGTTGTAAAGCGGTTTGCACAAAAGAAAGGTATAAATTTTGATTAAATATTTTCTCATGTTGTTAAAATGATATCAATTATGACTATTTTAAGTCTTGTGGTAGTAGAAGATTTTCATCTTGAACAATTAGATGTAAAAACAATTTTTCTCCATCGGGATTTGGAAGAAGATATTTATATGCAGCAGCCACAAGGGTATGAGGTCAAAGGGAAGGAAAATTTGGTATGCAGGTTGAAGAAGAACTTGTATGGCCTAAATCAAGCTCCAAGTTAGTGGTATTTTAAGTTTGACAAGTTTATGACAAAACAAGGTTATAATAGATGTCATTATGATCACCGTGTTTATTCTAAAAGGCTAGAAAATGGAAGCTATATTATCTTTCTATTGTATGTAAATGACATGCTTGTTGTAGGTTCTAATATGCAAGATATAAATGTGCTCAAGAAGAAATTAGCTAACTCATTTGCAATGAAGGATTTGGGTGCTGTAAAGAAAATCCTTGGTATAAGAATAAAAAGAGACAAGAAAAATCGCAAATTGACATCGTCTCAGGGTGAGTACATAGAGAAGGTGTTGGAGAGGTTTAGAATGCAGAATGAAAAACCAGTTAGTACACCTTTGGCTAGCCATTTAAAATTAACTAAGGAAATGTGTCCCAAGACACAAGAGGAGATAGAATACATGTCTAGGGTCCCTTATTCATCAACAATTGGAAGCTTGATGTATGCGATGGTTTGGAAAAGACCAGATATTGCACATGCAGTGGGAGTTATGAACATGTATATGAACAATCCATGTAAATAACATTGGGAGATAGTAAATTGGATTCTTAGGTATTTGAGAGGTACTGCTACTCATTCATTATGTTTTGGAGGTTCAGACACTATTCTATAGGGATATGTTGCTTCATATATTCCAGGTGATAAAGATAGCAGGAGGAGCACCACAGGGTATGTTTTTACTATAGGTGGAACAAAAGTAAGTTTGATTTCAAAATTGCAAAAGGTTGTTGCACTTTCAACAAAAGAGGTAGAGTATGTTGCTGCTACAGAGGCTAGTAAAGAAATGATTTGGTTACATAGGTTTATGGAGGAATTGGGAAAGAAGCAAGAGAATAGAAGGTTGTACTGTGACAGTGAGAGTGCCACTCATCTTGCAAAGAACTCAACATTCCATTCGAATACTAAGAATATACAACTCATGTACCATTTCATACGATCCATTTTGGAATATGGACATTTGAATTTGGAAAAGATACACATAGCCATAATCCTATAGACATGTTAACAAATGGAGTAAACAATGAGAAACAATGAGAAACTGAGTAAACGATCATGTAGACTTGACACTGAGAGGGGGGTTGAATCAGTGTCACAAAACTTTGGACAACTTTCCACTTTTCATAAATTAATTGAACAACATATATTTATTTCAATTTCTCAATCAATATATAAAAGAATAAATATTTTATTTATTTATTTAACTTGAATGAATACATAAGATCAATATTAATCTTCAAGCAATTATGAGAGACCCAAATCTCTGTTACAATACCCATCTTGTAGTTCTCAGATCCAACTGATAAATGCAGAATCCAACCCTCATAACAAGACCCAAATTTTTGATCTCAGATCCAACTGAGATGTGAGGAATCCAATCTTCATACAAGACCCAACTTGTAAACAAGCACCAACCTAATAAAATGAACCTTCATTCAATCCATTATATATAAATATATATACTTGAACAAATTCAACTACTTCTTTTGTTCACCATACTTATTTGTTTATATAGTCTCCCAATAAGTATGAGTTTGAAATAGTATGTTTCTTTGTTTGAAACATCACACCTCTTCATTTAACTTAAGTAATATTGATTTATAACTTTGTCTTTATGAGTTGATCACATACATGGATCAAATCAATATATCATTCTCATGCTTCTGTTGCATTCTTAGTTCACCAACAAATCATATTCGAGCTTTTACAGATTCTCTGTATTGTTCCAGTGTTTAATTCTCTGTCGAATTATTCTACAGACCTTAAGCTATTTTACAGAAATTAAATCTATATGAGGCACTTCCTACAAACCATTTACATGTGACCATCTGCACAAAACCACAGGCTTATTATTTAAGTGTTCTTCCCAGTGCCTCATGGCTTCTGTGTTCATAACCCATGACTGGGGGCTAGAACCTAGTCCTTTGGACTTCGTCCTTTGGGATATTTATCTCTCATCCAATATTCTGGAGTTTCAACTCTCCAAAGTTTTTACCTCTCACAAGGGTTGATCCGATGGTTGGCGTAATTCCTGGAATCAAATCAACGGTATGGATTTGATCCTTACTTATCCTTCCACTGCTTAATCCAATGGTTGTGACTTAATCAAACATTGAGATGGACAACTATTATTTACTTCGGGACTTCGATGCTTCCATCTTCTGCAATATTTCAATATTCCGTAGTTACATTTCGCCGCAGTATATTAGATGGTTGATATTTTATTTTCATGATGAACAGTTCTGATTCATTTCAAAACTTTGACACTTCAAGACTCTGACCTTTGCAGTCTTCCAAATCTTCTAGATCAAAGACACGTGTCCATAAAATTCAATGGTATAGATCTTATTTCAGGGCTTCGGTACTACAGGACTCCGACCTTTGCAGTCTTCCAACTCTTCCAGATCAAAGACACTTGTCCATAAACTTCAGCGGTCCAGATCTTATTTTGGAGCTTCGGTACTCCAGGACTCTGACCTTTGTAGTCTTCCACTGCACTTGATCAATGGTCGAGAATGCTCCCAAATTATATCAATAATTAGCATTTACTTCGGACTTCGACGCTTTGGGTATTTTTTGGTAGTAGAAAATGGATATCCCCCGAAGGACATACTGGGAAGAGTGATGTAACTTGCTGATGTCACTGCTGACTTGGAATTGGCTGAGTGGATTCCATGTGTCACTTAAATTCGTGACTTACATATACCTAAAATTCCAACTGGACTTAGTGTTGGACAACTGAGAGGGGGGGGTGAATCAGTTGTAACCTTGCTTAAACAATCATATTTATTTTAAACTCTTTCCAGATCACTCAATGACAATCAAAATAATTCAGGGAAGTAAGCAATAGACCATTCAACATCATTCACACAAATGAGATACACAGAGACAGATATTTCCTGAGGAAACCCATAAAGGGAAAAACCCTCTTCTTTATATGATAAGTAATCTGTACATTATTTACATTATCATACATATGAGCACCAAATCATAATGAGGCTACAACCTTTGTTTTGCAAGTTTGTACTTGCTGATAGCACCAACTCTCTGGATTCTCTAGCACCAACTAGAAGGAAGCACCAACTCCCTGGTTTCTCTAGCACCCACTAGAAGGAAGCCCCAACTCCCTAAGTGTTCCAACACCAACCAGATGGAAGCACTAACTTCCAGTCACACAGGCACCAACCTATATAACAGAGAACAACAGTTCTCACTTGCACCACCCTTCCACCCTGGTTTCTCTGGTTGCAACCAGATGGAAGCTACAACTCCCTTTGTTCAAGAACCCACTTGAACCTTTGAGGAAAACAGTCCTCTCTAGCACCTCCCTACCACCCTGAAATCTAAATCTTTGTTATTAAGACTTATTACAATGATATAAAGTTCTTCAATGGATTACCAGTCTCATCACTATTCTGCTACACTGCACTACTCTATCTGCATCAGTGTCTTCTGCACACTCCTTGCACTTTCTGTTCTTTTGACTTTTATGCTCTCTACACCATGTCCCTTCAATGCACCATTCCCCTTCTGTGCATTTCTGATGCTACGCTTTGCCTCCTTCTTCACACCTCAATCACACTCAACAACAAAAACCATTTCTTCTTTGTTCACCATTCGTATACTCTCTGTGCACCTTCTGCATGCAATCTGCTTCTTTCTCTTGCATCCTCTCCAGCCCCAATCTCCTCCACATCAGGGTGTTTTCTCCACTTCTACAAGATACCAGATATATAAAATATGAAGAACATAAATGAAATGCTAGAAATGACAGAATAACAGTAAAATATCCAGCATAATCTTCACAATACACATAAATGATATACAAAATAGCAACGGAAACAACACTTTGATAAGATAGAAATGTTCACAGGCCTCTTCGATGGGGCAACCTCCAGTCGAGCAACACTCTGTTACAATAATCTCCAAGCTAGGGTTCACATACCCTCGCCTCTTATTTATACTAAATATGTCTATTAAGAGAAGTATCTAGAGGAAGATCGTTCTAGAAGCAGAAGCTTCTATTAGGTCTTCTTACATCCGGCTTATTCTATTTTATTGAAAGGTCTTATTAATATTGACATTTATTACATCCGAATACATTGATCTACCTATGTGCAGGTTAGGACCTTAACATGTCCGCCCCATTAAAAAAATCCTTGTCCTCAAGGCTTGAGATGTGGAAACTGCTGCAAAATGGTAGCTGGTTCCCAAGTGGCATCTGCTGGATTCATATCTTTCCACTGTACTAGCACTTCCTTGATGGTTCTCTGATGCAGGAAACACTCACGCTGGTCCAAAACTGCTTCTGGCTATATCCAAATGGATCCTTCTTTAGCTAACTCTGGAAGGTTGGTTTGAATTTGGCACTTGGTTCCAATCACCTTCTTCAAGCATGAAACATGAAAAACAGGATGTAGCTTCGACTGACTGGGCATAGCTAACTGATATGCAACTTGTCCCACATGCTTGAGAACTGTGTAAGGGACATAAAATTTGGGTGCTAGCTTCTAACACTGCTCTGCCCTGAGGGAATTTTTCTTATATGGTTGCAGTCTCAGAAACACCTGATCCCCTTCGGCAAATTGACGTTCAGAGCGACCTTGATTTGCTTGCTTCTTCATTCTATTCTGGGCCATGACCAAGTTCTCTTTAAGGGTACGAAGGATATCCTCTCGGACTGTAAGTGTTTTGTCAACCGCTTGGACCTTCGAGGTACCCAGTAAGTATGAGAGAACTGATGGTGGCTTCTGTCCATACACTGCTTCAAAAGGAGTCATGCGAGTGGCTGTATGGTATGTAGTGTTGTACCACCATT
>JZKD02S0982925.1:140150-169036 GCA_000966675.3 Picea glauca | reverse complement strand
GCTTAAGAACCACTTGTATTTCCTGCGTGTATGAATCCCTCAACCGCGGGTTTATGCGCGTAACGACAGATCTCTGTGGCTTAAAGACGCCAGAATATGTCTCTACCCTGAAAAACAAAATACCCACAATTTCTGCCAAGGAAAGTGCTCTGATACCACTTGCAAGATACCAGATATATAAAATATGCAGAACAGAAATGAAATGCTAAAAATGACAGAATAGCAGTAAAATATCCAGCATAATCTTCACAATACACAGAAATGATATACAAAATAGCAACAAAAACAACACTTTGATAAGATAGCAATGTTCACAGGCCTCTTCGAGGGGGCAACCTCCAGTTGAGCAACGCTCTATTACAATAATCTCCAAGCTAGGGTTCACATACCCTTGCCTCTTATTTATACTAAATATGTCTATTAAGAGAAGTATCTAGAGGAACATCCTTCTAGAAGCGGAAGCTTCTATTAGGTCTTCTTACATCCGCCTTATTCTATTTTATTGAAAGGTCTTATTAATATTGACCTTTATCACATCTGAATACATTGATCTACCTATGTGCGGGTTAGGACCTTAACAAATTCACTCTTCCACAACTATCCCATCTCCTGTGTGCCACACTGTCTCTCTCTGTTCTGCATTTCCTGCTCATTCTGAGTGCTCTGCCTGATCATCATGGTAACTCTTCATCTTCTCTGCCAGTTTACCCCATGCATCCATCATCACTGGGTGTTATCTCGAGATACCTCAACTTCTCTGGTAGTTGAGACTCTTTGTCTTCTCTGTCATAGACGAGCTCATCCTCTGGAAGAAACCATCATTTGTTTCTAGCAGTTACACTGTGAAGTGCAATAGTAGCCCTCTGATCTTATTCAAATTCATCTACATCGTTGAATTGAATTCATTGAATCTTGTATTCATTTTTCCATTTCGCACTTCGGCATTTCAGGATCCCCGTGGTGAAGATTTTGTTACTCTCCATGTCCCGATCCCTGAAACTCTGAAATGGAGCTTACCGCTTCAAGTTCTCTTCTACAGTTCTTTGACAATGTGACCACCAAAATATGAACCCTCTCCAATCACACAAGCACTTCGATCTCCAAATCAACGGTCCTTGATCTCTGGTGATCGGACGACTATCCCCTTCCCCGAGACTTTAGCCTTCAGGACTTTGGGGGAGTGATGGAGTTAAAACTCCCGAAGAAAAAAATCTCGGAGTGAGGTTAGTCTTGCATCACTCGATGACATGTCGTGACTGAAGTGGTTGTCACGTGTCACTCAGAATTGTGATTTCCAGTGGCCTAAAATTCCTAATAAAATCGACACTTGTCGTTGTCTGATCGTGCCTCATGTCATAGTCTTCCACCTATCCTTTCTAACGTGGTCTTCCACATTCTCCTCCTGGATCTATCGGCCTAGATCACTTCGTGATTTTGCATATCACGATTTCGACATTATTGATGTGAATGTTCTCGACACTTCCAAGTCCTCGTCTGCGAAACTCCAAAATGAAGTCAGATCAACTTTTCATCTTTTTTCACTTCGCAACTTCGGGACTCCTGTGATGAGGAGTCTCGACACTTGACTCCTCTATCTCTCGGTATCCGAAACTGTCTACTACTTTTGGGATTTTGGCATTTCACATTTCGCGATTCCGAGACTCCTATGGTGAAGTGTTTTGACACTTCAAACCCTGATATCCAGAACTCCGAAATGGAGTTATTTCCCGGTCTGTAAAACTCTTGTTGATGTGCCTCTTTTGGGATTTCGGGATTCTGGATTTCACAACTCCAAGACTCGTGAGTTGAAGAGTCTCAACTCTTGACTTCTCAATCTCCTGGTATTCGAAAATTCGAAATGGAGTCGGATCAACGTATTCAGAAGTTTCGCATTTTGTCGTTTCGACATTCTTGTCATGAGTTTCTTCCTTGACTCCTTCAATGCCCGGTATCCGAAACTCTGAAATGGAGTTTACGCTTCTTATCTTTCCATGCAATTATCCCTGCACTGCTGATCTTGCTTGCCTTCCTGTTTTCCATCAAATAAACAAGCACACTCTTGCACTCTTCATGCACCTCTGCACTATCTCTTCTGAGCTTACGTTGTCCCTATTTTTCCATTGTTGCATACTCTGATCTTTCCATCAATGAAAAGAACATCTGTCTGAAAACATGCCAACACATAGACACTTGTCACCATATGATTGTGCCACATGTCCTTTCTAACGTGGATCTCCTAATGTGGCACATGTCCTCCTCTTGGATATGATGGTTATGATCAGTCCTAGATCAATGGTCCATATTTATTTTGGCCTTCGAGACTTTGGGTTATCCATTCCCAATTTTCAAATCTCCCGAAGTGAGATTCCCCGAATAAAACTCGAGCAACTTGAATTCATATGAAAGTCCATCTGTTTTGAGGAAAATCTCTCTATGGCTAGGGGTAAACCACAATAGAATAAAATGAATGCAAACATAAACTCCATTCTCAAGTATTCTATATAAACAAATATGATAGCAAGATAAGATAAAATGCCTACCTCATCTAGACGTTCGATGAAGTCCACTGTTGAGCACTTGACCCAAATCAATACACCTGCAACTAGTCCTCAATAACCAAGCAACATAAGCATATGGTGATAATATATAATGTTAGCACGTTCAATATCATAATCCATCAACATTCATAACAAATACACCCATGGAATAATAATTCAAATATTTTCAAGATATCAATTGGATGGGAAAAGAGTATTTCTATCAAGATATGATCATCATAAGTGAATAAGTTACAGACTTCTATGTCATCACGGTTCGGAACCAAGAAACTAAGTTACTTCCAGTTGGGCCTCCACCACTTCAATCCTCCACCAAAGGCAAGCTCATATAAGACAGACAATGAAGTTCTCAATCAATAAGGGAAGAGATTGGGGGTTGAAGACCGTGTTTAGACTTAAAATATAAAGGGATGCAGAATCAATGTGAAGTGAATAATTCCTCTAGAGTAACTTTGCTCTCAAAGTTGAATTCTTTCTCCTCTTTTCCATAGATCATATTTGGCCCATTTATAGGCTTCAAGTGGAACTGAAGGGCTGAGTCAGAATGTTTCTAGTATATGGAAGGCCAAGGATCATTGATCTTGTGACGTGACATGGAAACCTGACACCATTTTTTAATTTTAGGCACATTTCCTGATGTATGTGGGATTTAGTGATGCAACCTGTGTATACGCATGTTGTCTAGTAGGAAAGGTGCGTATATGTGGAAAAATTGTATTTTTAGCTCTGGGATTTGCAAAAAGGGATTACAAGTCTGCATAGGGAAATGGAAAAAGGCCTTTTGTGCAAGATTGCATGGGGTGAGGAAAATATTGCTATAACATATGCCCCCTAATGTGTGAGGTCAAAGGAGTATATGTGATGGCCTAAATACATTATAAAAAACCAAAAATGGAGTAATGGGTACCCAACTGGAAGAACTAGTTGCTCATTACAATCTATACTAACTTTGCATACATGGCTGCCAATTTGAATTACATTGTAGATCCATGTGAAAATATACCAAACAATTGTCCATGGCCATGAATAGGAAAATACAAATGAGGTTACATGCCAAAGGCTGTCATAGTCATGAACAAGGCCCAATAGAACTAGTCTCAAAATCAATTTGAATATATCTATATAGAATGGATTACAATCTGATCTCCCATGATCACTAAAGTCAAATAGTATTGGTCCAATGAAAAGGTAGCAAAAACTCAGGAAAGGTGCGACTACATACTGATGTCTTTAAGTCTTCTACACAATCCGCCAAAGGTGCAAGTCTACATTGCGTGAATAAAGGAGTTGAGTTCAAACACAATGAGACTTCGTTTGATTACCGGTCATTGAGTTATATTGTTAACAAACGTGAGAAAACCTATCGATGATGAACGTAGGTATCAAGGCACCGAGTACATTCTTACAAGTGTGAATTAAGGAGTTGGGGTCGAACACTTGAATAATCCATCGATCAGGAGACATTGATGTATTTCCAACTGTCGATGGCAAGAGAACCTACCACTAATGACTGCAAGCCTCTAGGTACTCATAGGAATCTAGGTCTTGTTTCCAGAATATATAAGATGAAATGAATGGAAGGAGACCCACTGAAAGGAGAGAATTAAGGAATCTCTCATCATTCATCATGAGGTACAAAGAAGAACTTGATTATTTGGAGGAAATTGAATGAAGAACATTCTCACGAACCAACAACCCTGTGTGTCTTTCGCGTGTGCCAAGTGCAAGCGGTACACGAAAAAGACCCTCTGAATAGAAGCCAATGAGGAAAAATGCTAAAAAAGGTGAGGAAACCACCAATAAGGATAATGGAATCCAAGACATTGCACAAATCCCAATGTGTGAATAGATATATTTCCATTGAACATAAGGGAAACCACCCAGTCAACGACCAAGGATGAAATGTTAACTGTTGGGTTCAAGTTTACCTACCAATGAGGAAAGTAGGACTAGGGTGCGTAATAGGACTACAAATTCATGTGATTCTAAGACAAACTAAGGGTATGGCCGACATGTAAATTCAAGAGTTTTGAGCAATGGCCGACACAGGTTGATAAACATCCTTTGAATAAGAGAATGATACATATGGAAGACTCTGGCAGCATAGACTCAATGATGAAACCATGATATACAGGAGGCATCAATCAAGTTCTTCATAGGGACTGGAAGAGTAACCAATCGAGGGAGTAAGCTCTTTGTAATGAGCTCAACTTTCTAAGGCCATGCTAAACCCAAAATTATGATGACAAGTGGACTCAATAACTTTGTGCTCTATTCAAAGGTGACACGACTGCTGCCAATATAAGATAATAATCCCTTCCTGCTCTTCTTTTTGTTTTCATAGTCAAATGAATGCTATGATACAGAGGAGGAAACAAGTGTCGCGAGTAAGAAAAACTAGTTCCAGCAGTGGAACATACCTATGTTCAATGCAAGGAGGTGCAAGTGGGATATGGACACTCTGGGGAATGTTCCCTCCTGGGTATAGGCTGTCAACTTGCAAAGGATATAAACTAGGCTCTGCTTGGTTGAGGATGCAAAAATGTCGAGGAAAACAATTTATAACGCAAAGAGAGAACCAACAATAGGTGCAATATTGCAATAAAGGGCATGAGATGCAATCACAACTTAACGCCAAAAAGTGTCCTTTTTTGTAATCTTAGTCTACTTGGTGTGAAAAAGGGATAAAATTATACCAAATAGACGTCCTTTCGTATCCAATTACGAGTGTGAAAGAGACAATTACACTTGGAAATATTTTTACTTTTTGAAAATGAGTCAGAAAAGAGATTAAATAAAACTCAGTTGGGAGTCCTCTAGGAATAGTTCAGCATGTTTATGAATGAGATATGAGGCTCAACATAAAAGTCATGTATTATCTATAAGGGACTCCTGGTCCTACGAAAAAACTCTATGCATGGGCACCAAATGGAGCAGAGGATCTAACTAGGGTACCCATGTTTGGTAAGTCTCTACCATTTGATAATGACACGTCTTATAGCAGATGGAGGGTTATGTGTCGCTAACAAATGGGCTTGTACCTAAGGCATGTGAGTGACAGTTATAGGACAATGGAAGTGTGCATGATTGAATGGACACCTATCCTATATGCTGGGTAGCGAAAATACATGTCCATAGTTACAAATGACCAACATAATGCTAACAACCGGAAGAATCCCTGGATAAAACTCAATCCACTACTGTATTAGTCCATTAGGAGAAAATACGATCCAAAACTATGTAAAGTGGGTAAAAAATACTATAAATAGTAACAAAAACCAAATTTTACTATGGCATTTGACTTTTTTACCCAAATAGTGAATTTTGGACCAAATTACCTTCGATCTTCAACTGGTGATTGTGGGAGCGTAGAGTGACGGAATCAGAGACCGTATAGACCAAGTAATTTCTCTTCCCCTCCTCTTGCTTTCTAGTGGATTACATTTTGTATTTAGGTTTCAAATTTTGAGTTATTTAAGGCGCAAATTAGGTATTTAGGTTTACATAGGATGCCATTCATTGGGTTGAGTATATGTGAGGTTATACGTGACTGTGTAAAATACATACTACGTATACTCAACCCTATACACAACTATGAATGTTGCAACCCACATATATGTCCGTAAACAAGTTTTTTTATGGTTTCTAAGTCAAAAAATGATGTTTCTTTGGCAGGGTGGTGCTATAATGGAGGGAAAGGGAACACGAGGAGGTAGGTGCTTTTGTGGAAAGAGATCAAATGGCCTTGAAAATATGCGGGTTGTACAAGTTTTGGGCACTCAAAGGGATGTGAACCCAAGTTAGGTTGGTACAATTTCTCGTGGATTACTGATATCTAGAAAGAGAGATTCAACCTTGATGGGAAACCATTAAGGATTGAATTCAAGGATATATATTTCTTGACTTGGTTGTCGCGTCGGGGTGAGGTGGTGAAAATCAAAGCCGATGGAGTTGGGAGCAGTATGAAGATAGAAGAGTACATAGACACTCACTATATAGTAGGGACCGAGAAGGTTTGGATTCAACTCCCCATCTGAGCGATAAAAAATCTAAGCCTCAAGATTGTTGTCCTCATTTTGACTCGGATCACAAGATCGACTTCATTGCACTAGGCATCGAGGATGCTTATGTTCTACTCCGTAGAGTGTTTGAGACCCACGGTGTACGATTGGTGCACCTCACTACTGGATAATATGAAGAGCCAGTTGACAGAATACAAACATGGTGACAAGAGGAACTCGGTTTTTCATCCATCTTGTGTAGATTTTTCTTGGAGCGGGTTCCAGGTTTGGGACCTAGAGTTGAGATCATTCCTCGAGGACCTCGCGATATATCCATGACATGGTGGACTGAGGTGATGAGATGATAAGGGGGAGGTAGGGTGCCCACACCCTACAACGATTATTTCTTTTATTAGTGGAGATGACAGGTCATTGCTATGGATGACTACCCCTATGTAAGGATCAACATTAGAGGGGACCTTGACATGCCATTGACACTAGGGACCACCTACAAGGACAAAGGTATGCCAATTTTTTTAAATATATATATATATATATATATATATATATATATTTATAGTAAAACAAAAATATTTTTTGATGACATTTAAGTACTAACTAGACACTTATGTGATGCAAACGTAGGTCCTCGACGAACATATGAGCTTCCACGACATCGTCAGAGGCACCGGGGAGATGAGGTAGCAGGAGGGGAAGTAGAGAAAATCCTTCAAAACATGCAGGGAAACCTATCTCATTTGTCACCTAGGATTCTGATGGGTCATGTAGAGGATCTGACAGAGGCCATAAAGTGGCAAGTGGTTGGCATGCCCAGAGCTTGGGTGTGACTCTTTCGACACCTCACAAATTCCATAGTTAGTTATCTTGACACACATTCGGTGACATAGGTGTAGATGTCATGGATTTTGTATTATCTAATGTATATGTGTATTGAAGGTGTTGGCCCCAATTTTTTACTATAAACATCATATTTTTTGAAATATTTATAAAACATGGTTCTTCATCTTTACTTATATTACAATGTGTAGATTGATGAGATTGTTTTCTTTGCTTTAGTTGTGTGACAAATTCCAATCTAAAATGAAATTATCATAAGCATCGGATACATAATTATAAATCCTAGGAATGTGATGATAAGTAATAAAATCAAATTGTCGTTCTAAAAGGCTTACCTGAAGCAATCATAGAAGTAACTTAGGATCGCGCACACGATAACTGTCGTTCAATTGACATACTACTAACTGGAAATCCAGGAGAACCTCCAAAGAGTAAATACCATGTAAAATGGCATCTCGCAAAAGTTCTATAATGACGCTATATTCGACCACATTATTCATGGATGGCCCTAGGCATACACCACCTAAAGACACTAGTAGACCCTCGGGTGAGTAAACCACCCAAGCGATGGAAGACAAGTTCTGTGTATGATGATTGGCTCTGTCTGTGAATCCTAAGTAGGTCAAAGACTCTGTTGACATCTTCCAACCAAGGGAAAAATCGATAAGTAAGATGAAGACAAAAAATAAAGGGAAAATATATATACACTAAATTACATTAGTATACAAAGAGTTACGCCCAATCTTGGGGCACAAGCGTAATATATTTTCAAGTAGAGCCCATTCCTAGGCTCGACCAACATGTTCCCTTCATAATATTCTAACTCATAGGCTCCTTTTTCTCAGACACGTCACACAATATAGGGACTGTGCCACATGGGTTTGAACTTGCCTTCCCCCAATAGTTCTTTGGATTGATCATATAAAAGGACCAAGTCACCCTCAACGTACAACTGAGGGAAAAAATACTTATCATATTGGACCTTGAAACGTATTTTATTCGCTTCGATAGCCATAGAGGTGTATCGATGCTGCTCGTCAAGGCTCTCTAGGTGTATGAGGTGTCGCTCGAGATCGAAAATGTCAGGGAGGAGCGTGAATGCCAATCCAATAGAAGGGTTTTCAAATTCAATAGGTAAGATCGAATCCACACTGTGTACTAACTGGAAAGGAGAAAAAACGGTGGAAGTCTTGACCGAGGTTTGGTATGCCCTGAGTGCGAGATATAGCATAATATGCCAGTCAGATTTGTTTTCGCTGACAATTTTCTGCAAAATGGTATTGAGAGACTTGTTGACGGCCTCTACCTATCCATTTTCCTGGGGTTAGTAAGAAGAAGAATGACCATGGTTAAACCCCATATTGGATGCTTGCTCTTCCATCATTTCCTTCTGAAAGTGACTGCCATGATCAGTGATAATCTCAATCGGGATACCGAACCTGGTGATAATTTGATTGAAAATGAATAAGGCGACAATCTTCCCATCGGATTTAACTGTAGGCATGGCCTCGAACCACTTAGTAAAGTAGTATATGGACACGATAATGTGTTGATTCCCCCCAGCCAAAGTTGGGTTTCAATCCACAAAGTCCACCTCCCACTTAGTGAAGGGACCGACGATAATGACTAGATGGAGATGGGATGGGTGAAAGTGCATTTTCCGAGTGAAGAAATGGTAGGGGTGACACTTCTTAACCACTTCAATGAAATCTTTAAATATAGACGACTATAAATAACTGACTCACAAAATTTTCTAGGTTGTTGCAAGCCCAGATAGATGACCACCATAAGCCCCACTATGAAAATCATTTAGAACTGACTCGACTTCTTCATGAGTTAAACAACGATGCAGGATATTGTCTATTCCTCAATGATACAGAGTGTCTCCGACGATAATGTAATTCTTCGCTTGGTATCATACACACCGTCTGTCATCTCGCGAGAGATCCTGAGGGAAATTCAAAGTTTGAAGATAGAGAAAAATGTTTCCATACTAGGGGTGAGACGACGAGACAAGGAAAATGTGTTCATCTGCAAAAGAATCGACATGAACAACATCCTCGTCCAATCGTGTGAAGTCAGATATTAACTCTACAAAGACTAGTGATTTCTTGGATTTCACAGAAGCGAAATCAAGATCGAATTCTTGTAAAATGACAATCCATTTATTGTATTTCCCCCCTATGATACACCTACTAAGGATGTATTCAAATGGATTGACACCAGAAACCACAATAGTATTTCAAAGCAATATATAATGGCGTAATCATTGGACTGCGTGAATGACATCCAAAGCTATATTTTCAACATGAGAATATTTGAGCTCAGGACCGACTAAGTTTAAAATAATATAGTAGATGATGTGCTCGCGTAGCTTATCATCCCCTTGAACCAAAACCATACCATTTGTTTCCTCAGACGTGGTGAGATAAAGCATGTAATACCTACTGTAGTGAGGATACTTTAGCAGAGGCATCGATACCAAGGATTTATCCAAAGAATCAAAGGATTCCTAGGTCTTCTCATCCCAGATAAAAGGGGAGTCCTTCTTAAAAATACACATTGAAACCTTAGTAATATTGGCATATTTTCCTATAAACGGATGTAAATATTTGGATTTCCCCTATAAACCTTGAAGTTGTGGAATGGTGTGTGGGGGAGGCAATCAAAGTATTTCCTCAACCTTTAATAGATCTACCATGATCCCGGTCTCAGAGACTAAAAATCCTAGAATATGTCCAGACCTAATGAAAAAGATGAATTTATGAGGGTTCAACCGAATTCTGTAATGACGACATCTTTCAAAAACTAGTTGAAGGTGCTTAGGGTGATCCACTCTCTTACATGAGTGAGCAACAAGATCGTCAAGATAAGCTTCAACTATATGCTTAAGATCGTGGAATGAAAAGTTCATACCACATTGGAAGGTTACTCTGACGTTTTTAAGGCCGAAAGGCATCTTCCGGTATGTGAAGGTACCCCAAGGAAAATTAAATTCCATTTTTTGTTGATCCTCGGGTTTAATTTGAATTTGGTTATAACCTGAAAATGTGTCCATGAAAGAAAAAACTTCACTTCCTGCACACTTGTCAAGAATCTGATCAATGAAAGGTGTCAGGAATTTGTCTTTAGGATAGGCTTTGTTTAGGTCATGAAATTCCATGCATACACGAATGGTTCCTTGCTTCTTATTCATAATAACAGGATTGGATACCCATTCATTCAAGGGAACCGACTAGATGAAGCCAACATTAATAAATTTCTCTACCTCTACATTAATAGTAGGGGCCTTCTGGGGATTGATATCTCTAAGACGTTGTCAAACAAGCTTAGCATCTGGATAATTTTTAATCTCACACTCGACAATTCGAGGGTCGATTCTTGGCATATCTTCATATGACCAAGAAAATACATCTCATAATTCCTTCAATATCTCAGTGTAGATCAAGATTTCTTCTGGCGCACAATCCGCACCGATGTGTACATTTTCAATCTTTCTAGGGGTAGGAGAGATATCAATCATGACAGTAGGAGATATACTCTCCATATTTACTTCGTCATAAATGTCGTGCATATCAAGTGGAACTATGACGTGACCGACTATATCGCTCAATGTAGATTTAAAGTGACCTTGTTCGATTGTAGCAAGCTTTGGTAAAAAAATAAAAGTGATGATGCATGCCATCCCAAGGTTTTTCAGAACCATTCCTGGACTCGATGATAGATTCATCTAAGGATAAAGTCTCATCGAGGCAGTCATGTGAACAAGATGATGAAGTGGCCAACATAGGCTTAAGAATAGGATCCTCCTCGTACATCGGTGAGGTAATAGGATCTAGATCGGTGGAAGAGTCAAGAACAACTTGATACACTATATCCGCTGCCAATAGTGGGATGGACATTCAAACATGCGACTAACCTTTACAAGATAAATTCGAGGAAGGTAGGGTCCAAGGATCGTTAAAATAGGAAGTGCGGAAAGGAATAGACCTCTCTAACGAAGAGGGCCTACTGGGCATGGTGTAAACATGGTGAATTAGTGCCATGAAGTCGAAGGTACCCATAAGGGATAAATACATTCCGACACTGATATTCTTAGTTGTCAGCTAAGAATTTTTGACCACGGGGATCGACGGTCCAACGGATGCACTGGGGATAGAATATGAAAAGTATAACTGGTCGACCGTCATGGTCTTCCCATCATGAGGGTAAAAAAGAGTCCAGAATACAGACAATACGAAAATAGTCATAGCATAATTCCAATTGTGTCCTAGTAACAATTTATAATCGAGGGGCACATAAACCACCTCGACATCCACCTCTACCGTCTTCCCTCCTAACTTGACCGGAAAATAAGGAAGAATACCATGAGAGTGAAAAGAATGACCGTCAAAAGCAATAAACATGTTCAGATATTGAGAGAGAGTCAGAGAGCCGAGAGATTTCCAACAGATCAGGGACATCATAGACATTGTATCTCCTTCATCAACAACCACACGCTTGATGGTATACTTCGAATAACCCACATGGATTTGGAATGCCACATGGTAAGGAAAGAGAGTCTTCACATTTGTGACATCAAACTTGATAACTTTCGAGCCAATGGGGTCTAGAGCTCCTAACATAGATAGAAAGGCATTCCTCTATGAAGGACACGTCTGGAGTACCTCTAGGGCCGACATCGCACAAGGGGTTTGACCTAGGTCCTCAACAATAGAGTAATTCTAAGCGGATCTAGCATTTGGATTATGGTTAGAGCACTTGAGTACTCCTTTCAGAATACGAGGCGATGGCTCTTTTTTTTTATCTGCAAAGGCATCTTCGGAGGAGGAGGAGATTCTAGACCATGTATAGTTTGCGAAGAATTGTAATCATGAGACCGGGTGGCTACATTAACCTGAGAATTGACCATATTGATACAAAAATGGTCACTGTCTTGTGCTAGTGGGTTTTGACTTCAACCGGTCACATTTCCGGCTTTTGAGGAGCTCGCGGCCATGTGATGGTTACGTGGAAAAGGATTCGTTAGCATGGTGGGCGATAGAGATAAGAGCCTCGAAAATTCTACAAGTTTGGGGCATAAATGAGTAAGATGATTGTATGTACAAATATTACAGGGAAATTTCACCTTACGCCTTTCTTTCTTGCCCTCACTAGCAGTATTATTCATCCTCTCATTATTACAGTTTTCCTTGGTTTTATTATTATTCTTCCCACCCTTACAATTATTATTACATCCTTTATTCTTATTCCCGCGTGGTTGTTGGTTACCATTTGGGCCAGTCGACGATTGCATGGAATGTACATCCACCGACTAAGTGGGATTGAAAGACAAAGAGGAAGTTGGTCCTCCTGCATACTGGTTTAGAGACAACTCTTTCAAATGGCTTGTCACCGAGTCTGCGGATTTAAAATTGGCAGATCCTACAATGCCATCGGCATGAGGTCCGACCTTTTGTCTAGGGTCACAGTTTGACCTCGGTGCATCAAGAAGAAACTTGTATAACATCCAGACTAAGTGTATATAATATCTAACTGTTGGGCTTTGAAGATTTATTCTTCTTCAGATGTAACCCTAGATGTAGCAACATACATTGAAATAGGAGGTTGTAAACACTTAAGGAGCCATTCTAACAGGAAATCCAGGGGTACGCAGGTCTTGATCAAAAATTTTCGTCTACACCACTCCTAGATGTGATCCGATATATGAGTGGCTTTGTCCTGGCGTAAGGTCGATAGAATTTCTAGGCCAACATCGTAATGAACTAACAATTAGAAGTGGTTAAGGAAGACTAACACCATATGAATAAAGGTCCCATATGCCCCCCTAGGTAGCTCGATATACCATTTCGCGGAAACCCTTATGAGGGTGCATTGAAATAATCTTAATCGAATTGAATTGTCATTAAGGGAATTCGAAGAGCACCATAGGTGAAAGGTGGTAATTTGATCACCAAGATCCTTGCCATTCTTTCCTTCAAATTTCATAATGTCCAAAGGAATCTTGGTGGGAATGGGGGGCCATGTAGGATCATAAAACATAGTTTCATTCATCAACTTAAACAAGTTTGGGAGTTTGAGCGTCGCCAGAAAAGGGAGATGGGGTTGCGACATCTGGCCCCAATCTCCCTGGAAAGATTGTGTTTGGGGGATCGCAACCCATCTAGGGTTCTAGTAAACACCATGTCCCTGTCTAGGATTGTAAGATCCTCCTCCAGGATGATTCATAAAAGTTTGGTTGGGCACCATTCCAGTAGGAATTTTATGATGAGGGTTATAAAAAATTCCCCCAAACAAAGTGGCTCTATGTTGGGGGTTTCCCAAGGTGTGAAAATGACCTCCTCCGGGTGTGAATCTGGAGGATAAAGGTGGATTCGTCATGCCAAACGTGTTGGTTAGAATAAACACTGAGTAGGTGAGGGTAAAGGATGAACCATGAGAAAAATCTTGTCTTCTAGGTTGGTTACTCCACCCATAAGAAACAGGGTTAGACCTGAGGTTAAAAGAAGGAATTCCTCCCACTGTAGGAGTCATTTGAGGGATTTGAGAGCCATCAAACGAGAATGGAGTATAAGGAGGAGTTGTGCCCCAAGTCCAATGTTAGAATTAGGGCCAATGACTAGGATGGAGTTTGAGAAGTGTGAAGTAAAATCCGACATACCATAGGAAAAAGTACTAGAGGCCATCAGGATGGACTGAACATTATATCCCGGTAAGTGACCAAGAGACCCAAATGGGTTCATGGAAATAGGTTGAGAATTCACTATAGGATGGGAAATAATGATGATAGGTGCCTCTAACAATACAACCATTGTGGTGGCAGGAGTCGAAGCGGTGCCATTAACTATAGTAGGTGTGGGATTCGAGGGGCTCCCAGTATTTTGATGACTCAGTTCAATACTCATCCTTGTAGAATCACAAGTCTGATAAGTGGAGGTCTGTGTACTACGCTTAATAACTCTACACCTTTTAGAAGGAAAAGACTCAAAATATAGTGGTAACTATAACAAGTGGAAAGACCGATGGAGAATATGGTATGACTCCATGATGACTTAAGACTAAAGATATAAAACATAAATCCTAAGGCCAACTAGTAATCAAAGAGCACACCAAAAATAATAAAACGTCTAATATGCACACAAACATGATAAAGTGGTTGAAAGGGGCGTCCCTCCCTAAAGTAGGTATGCCTCGCCCAAGAGGGGCCTAAGACTCCCTGCTAAAGATCAAAGTTATCAGAAATATTTATAAGGGCCCTCATGGGCTTAACAACTAGTCAGTCAGATCCCCCCAGAGAGGTAATCCTCCATAAAGGATGTGTGTTGTCTGACCCTTATCTGACCCAGGGTACTTACAGAATAGCCTTTGTAAGTAACCTATGTGGCACCTAAGTCAAGAAACTAAGAAACCACGATATAAACGATTCATAGGAGAAAAATTATAAGTCAGGTCCACCGTATGGGCAGGGTAGCAAAGTCTGAAATTCTGAAATCACCGCCTCTCATAGAGGTAAGGGAACTAGAAATATCCCCACATATGAATAGATCCCCAAAAATATATCTGATGCTAAGAAGGTATCAAGGGGATATCCCTTCAACCGACCTCACGTGACCTCGTGCTTAACTTCGGTGTAAGCAGAGCCTCATGATATTACCTATTATACAATGGATTTCTCCACTCCCTTAGTCAGACAGATATGTTGATTTAATAGCCTTGGAGAAGTTTACTCACAAAATCCTATTCCAAGCCACTAAATCCTAAGCTAGTTTGTGCATCCTAGAAAATAAAATCATTACTAATCAATTTTAAATTATAGCATTAATTTTAATGGCCTTGCTTACTCAAGAGGTGTGGTCGTGAAACTAGTGATGTTATGACTTAGTGTTGTCCCTTGACCAAGTTTTAGGAACCTTGGTCATTTTTTACCATTTTGGGACTTCGACAGGCTGTCGAAGGCAGAGCACAAGACAAAGTGCATATTGCGGGATCTCGGCCCCTGGTTTAGGTATTTTTGGGTTTTGGGCTTATGTAACGGGTATGGGGATGTCGGCCCATGGGTTTACCCATGTTTAGGCCTATTTTGTAAAGTATAAATAGATGTCTAGGCGATATAAGAGGTGTGTGTGTGTGTGTGTGTGTGTATGGGAAGTAGGCATCTATGTGATGTTGTGCTAAGTGTGGATTGTAATTATGATGTGTATATTGTGTGAGGCTTTTAGAGATAAGTGCAAGTAGTTGTAAGAGACCGTGGCAGGCTTTGTGTTGTAACTCAAGGAAGGAGGATCTAGCGAGGTGCGCAGATATCCTATCCTTTGTAGAGTAAGATCTCAAGGCTATGTGCATGTAGTTGATTGAACGGATATAATAAAGAGAAGAAGAGTTGGTGGATGTATCCCCAGGGTGGGGGTGAACCACATATATCCTATGTTGTCATGCTTTGTGCGATGTATTGATGTGTTTATGTGTTTACTTGCTTAAGTGCTTTGATATAGATGAATGATAGATATATATGTTTATGCTTTGTTCTTAATAATGTGAATAAGTGCTAGATCTAACCCATGTGAATGTTCTTAGTTCTCGACTATACTAGATCCGGGTGAATATTGCGATGCTCTGTGATTAGGGTTTTATTGTGAAGTAGATATTGGTTAAATACTGAAGGATCATAATTGCTAAGTGCTCTGTTAAGGTACTACAATAATAGATCTGTGTCCCAGCTAAGGTTGCAGACACTGGAGTCTCACAACCACCCCTGCCTCTACCTTGGGTGATACTTCATCTGCTTCGTAGGTGTTTCCAAAAGGGATGATAGCTAGGTTTTTGTTGGTACGTTGTTCTAGCGTTGAACCCTGGGTTTTCCCCTGTGCCAACAAATGGTTCCATTGCCGGGACTGAAACTATGATTGCTGGGAACCGAGAAAGAAGAATATTTGTGCGAAGGCCTGACCTAAAACTGTGATTGTTGGGAACTAATAAATAAGAATCTTTGTGTGAATATTTGACCTGAAACTGTGAAAGCTCTGTGCGTAGATCTGTTGCCCTAGTGTGTAGTATTCTACTCAATCTATGAAGATCTGTGCTAAGAAAATAAATCTGATATGAAGAAAAGAGGTAAGATCTTGAAGCTTTGTTCTCCAGTAAAGGTAAGGATATTGAAAAGGTTTTAGATCTGGAAGCTTTGTGCTCTGCTGAAAGTAAGATTAGTGGAAATTTTTGTTTCATGAATATGGATCTAGGTATGTTTGATAAATTTTGTCCTAGCCTAAAAAATAGGGCACAACTAGAAGAAAGGAGGTTTGATATGAGTAGATCTGATATAAATAATGAAATATATGTTATACCTATGCATAGAAAGAATGTTTGGACTAACAAATGGATGTAGGATCCTAGAAATAATTTTTTGCAGGTTAGATACTATGATTCTAGTGCACAGTACAGGAAGGGCCGAGGATAATTTAAAATAAAGAGATGATTAACTCTTTGTTATAGTTGTAGAATATCGGGACATCTTGGTAAGGAATTCCCTGGTAGAAGACCTAGTTGTCTTTGTTGTAAATTTGTGGATCATGAAGTTCTGGATTTCCTTAGAATGATTGCTAAGGTTGAAAGAATGAATACGAGCCAAGAAGACCATGAGGAAGGTCAAGCACTAAGAACCTAGAAGAAACCCCAAAAGAATCAGGGACTGTATTGCTACAAATGAAAGAAACTCTGAATGACCACCGACATATCAAATTATCAGAGATATTCAAAGAAAAAGAATGCATAGAAGAAAGAATAGGATACTTCGACATAGAATGTGTTCTAGATGAAGAAACACAGGTGAATATCATGACAGAAAGAACTTGAGAAATTTTAGGAAAGCCTGTTATGATTCCTTCATTGGGAGGAATAGGATTATTTAGAGGAAAGCTAATAACCCTATGTGGAATACTTACCTAAATATCTACAAGTGCTCATGGAACTTCGACAGAAGAAGATTTTGAGGTTGTTAAGTTTATTGAGAACAATGCCCCATTTGCTATGTTACTAGGAAAGCCTTGGATCGAAAAGGATCAAGCCAGAAGAAAAGAAGAGGAAATCTTAGAGCAAAAGAAGGAATTAAAATATTTCATGACCAGGAGGATCACACAATTGATCGAGGAATAAGAGAATAGATTGAAGCTATGTAGAACTAGAAACTTGGACATTAAAGTTGAAAGGACACACGAGGACTCAAGACACCTATCTATATAGTAAAGTAGAGCACCTACACTAGACAAAGAACAAGTATTTCCCTTGAACCCTAGTAAATACCATCAACAATGCAAAGTTACTATGCCAAGAGGAGATAAGAATCAGAATGGAAAGAGGAATACCGAGACAAATATCACTGGAAAGCATGCTAGAAAACTAAGTAATAAGAAAGCAAAGATAGAAAAGTTACAAAAATTTCCAGAGGGAGTTGCGCAGAAGGAAGGATTCCAGGATTTGAACTTCCTCGGGATATCAGTACAACACAACATGGCACTTCTCATGGCGAAGCTATATGACCGTTGGAGGCATTATAATCGTTAGCTAAAAGACCCGAATGGTTAGAACAACAGTTATGGCCAGGGAGCTCGCCATTAGACCATTGGGACCGCACCATAACGAATAAAACTGAGTTAATGAAGTCTTCTCACCCATTGGAAAGATCTATTGCCTAGTTATCTACTTATTTCATTGCACCGAAAACACTTTTTCCACCTGTGATTATATGATCTCACAGATTAGTTGATTTCTCGCAGTGATCACCGAGCTATCACTATCCATCCTGTCACATTGAGTTGTTGCTTTTCAAACCCGAGATAGTCAACCACGAGCATGTATGTCCGAAGAACTTAGAGCAGTCAAAGAATATGTGAAGGAGGTACTCATCGACCTCATGACTAAAAGAGTAATGTATGAAAGAGTAATGTCTGTGGGTATACAAGATTTGTTGATGAGAGGAATGCAAGCCTCTCCATAGACTGCTCGTGGATCTTGGCCCTCCCGAGTCATCACAGAAAAGAGAACCAAGCACAGAGATGACCTAGCAAATGAAAATCTAGTCCCGACCATCCTACCTAAGTATATCCCACCCCTGTTTGGTGTAGTAAGTTGTGACAATGTCTCGAGGGACTTCGACTACACTGTCATCACTGCGTACCTCTCGAAGGGAATACGTGCCGTCACACCACAACTAGAAAGGATTCCAACCTTGAATATTAGCGACTATAACCTAGGATACCGTAAGAGCTATGGAATTCTCACACCTTATAAATATCTAACCAAGATGAAGGGAAAGAAGAAGATCATCCCTTAGCTGTGGATGATAAACCTCGTGCAGTCCACCCTGTTAAAGGTAATGAATATTCCACATTTTGGAAGGAACCAAGAGGTTAATGCCTGCATTAAGCTCCTATTTTCATGCTTCCACGGTGGCTATTTGTGGTTGGATATACGTATCACTATTGATCCAGCACTGATCCATAGGATCACCGGACTAAGCATGCAGGGACCCGACCGATAAGAGTTCTACCTAGAAAAAGTTGTAGACTGCTCCCTGGAACAGATGATTAAATAAACATACGATGATGTTGAGAAGGGGACACGAGGCTACAAGGTAGCCTCCATCAAGAATGGCACAGTGTGCCTAGCATGTCAGTTAATTGCTGGAAAGCTAGTAAGAAAGAACAGACCCACACAGGTCACAGGGTTTGTAGTTGACCTCGTTGGGAAATGCGTGGAAGGACTACATATGAATTGGGAGAACTACCTAGTTAATCATCTCGAACTGGATTTCTGCGAAGCCCAGGATCAGGACTATAAGTTTCACTTTAGCTAGCTCCTGATCCTCATCGTGTTTACTTCTTGGGAGATGTCGGAAGGTGCGACATTCCTTGACATCAATCCATTTGAGCCGCTTGTTGCGAATTTCACCATGCTCTGGTATTTGAGCGATATGGGGAAGCAATGGAAGTCAAATGCAGTATTTCATACCTACTACCTGCATCTTAGGAGATCTATTGAGTCCTTTCCTCGTATGACGTTGAAAACCTTGGACAGGTTCAGGCCTCTTATGAAGTTTCGCACATATAGGAATTTTATTTACATTACTACATGTGGTGATGAAAGCAAAGAATAACTTCAGTACTACTACAAGCTCACTATAGAGGACCTGGAGGAAATCATTAAAGACTGGCCAACCAAATTCCTTATCCTTGTTGACCCCACAGAGCTATCGAAATCGGACCTCATTGGAAATCCGGTAGTTACTCGCAAAGAGTATGATGCCCCAAGTAGTAGCAAGAAGAAAAAGAAGAAATATGTACAAGAAATACACAACACGACAGAAGAGACCGCATCCGAGTCACCTAGTGGAAGAGGTGATGACGAAGTGAACAAAGAGGAAAATCCATAAGAATAAGATAATCAAGGTGAAGTAACACCACCAGAGAACCCTCCTAAAGACACTGATCCCTCTAAGAAAAGGAAGGTTTCCCCCATGAAACCTTAGTCACCAAAGAAATCCAAAGATGTAGAGTGTACTCACAGTTGATGACTTCGATTTCATTATTTCAGCCATAGGAGATGCCTCATAAGAGCTTGTGCAAAGGAACAAAGTAAAACAAGAAGCCATGTATGATATAATTGTAACATAACTAAAAGGTGTACAACAAGCCCTTTATTCAAGCCGTGCAATGTCCACTGCACCCCCACCCTCGGAAGAACCAGAATTGGGATATGATCCTTCTCAACTCTACAGACTGGCTGATATGATTGAAGCCCACCTTCATTGAGAATAGACTGAGAAATAAAAGGTCACAGTGGCCCTAAAACAAGCACAGGAGGAAGTTATAGAGAAATGTAGGATTGATCAGTAGGAGAAGGATGTTCTTCAAGAAAAATTCGAAGAAGAAAGAGCATAGATCCAATAGGAGAAAGAAAAGTTGCTCATAGAGAAGGTCAGAGTGAAAGAAGCAGTCAACAGAGCACTTCACTTTGTGACAGGCTTGGAGAAGAAGGAGGAAGAACTAGTAGAACACTAAGTAGAGTATCTCCCAGAAGCTATCCAACAGCTACAAAAAACAATAACAGATCTCGAGCTAAGAATAATGCCTAGTACTCTGCAGGATGTCCGAGATCAAAGAGAAGTGACTGCTTGAGGCATAGTTGAGAGAATAAAATCCCTTAACATGGAATGTAAAAAAATGAGTGATTGTAGTGCCAATACTTATGAGAGACTCACTGAGAACCTAGAACTGAAGGCACTGGAGTTGCAGCTCCAGGAGGTGAAGCAACAAGCAGAAATAGTACAGACACAGTTGAAACCCCTGTCAGCCATTGAGAGGATGAAGCGATCCCAAGAACAATGAAGTGCTCAACAACAGTTCCACACCATTCAGAGTAGAGTCATGGCAGTGAATCAGAGGCTCCAACCTATACAGGACCAGGCTTGCTAGCTATTCACAGAGATCGAAGTCCAAGGAGAAAAACTGGAGCAAGTCGTCACTGTAGCCGAACAACGCTTAGAGGGACCTGTCAACAAAGCTATTATCCAAGAGTTCGCTGAGAAGGAGACCATGGCAAAAAAACAGGTTGAAGTAGATCGATCAAATATCAAGGCCTTTGAGGTAGAATTACCCAAAGAAGAGTGACTTGGGATGAGTCACAGATGAGTGTTGGGAGCATGTTGTCCCTTGACCAAGTTTTGAGGATCCTTGGTCATTTCTGAACATTTTGGGACTTCGATAGGGTGTCGAAGGTGGAGCACGAGATGAAGTGGAGATCACAGGATCTTGGCCCCTCTTTGAGGGATTTTTGGGTTTTGGGATTATGTAATGGGTATGGGGATGTTGGCCCATGGTTTTACCCATGTTTAGGCCTATTTTGTAAAGTATAAATAGATTTCTAGGAAATATAAGAGGTGTGTGTGTGTGTGTATTGGAAGTAGGCATCTGTGTGATGTTGTGCTAAGTTCTAAAGTGCTAAGTGTGGACTATAACTACATTTTGCATACTATTTGAGGCTTGCAGAGCTAAGTGCAAGTAGTTGTAAGAGAATGTGGAAGGCTTTGTACTGTAACTCAAGGAAGGAGAGTCTAGCGAGGTGTGAAGATCTCATGTCCTTTGTGGAGTAAGATCTCAAGGCTCTGTGCATGTAGTTGATTGACCAAAGATAATAAAGAGAAGAAGAGTTGGTGGATGTAGCCCCAGGGTGGGGGTGAGCCACGTATATCCTGTGCTATCATTCTTTGTGTGATGTATTGATGTGTTTACTTACTTAAGTGATTTGATATATATGAATGATAGATAGATTTTTTGATGCTTTGTGCTTAATAATGTGAATAAGTGCTATATCTAACCCATGTGAATGTTCTCAGTGCTCGACTATACTAGATCTAGGTGAATACTGCGATGCTCTGTGATTAGTTTTTTACTGCAAAGTAGGTATTGGTTAAATACTAAAGGATCATAATTGCTAAGTGCTCTATTAAGGTACTACAATCACAGATCTTTGTCCCAACTAAGGTTACAACACTTGAGTCCTGCAACCACCCCTGCCTCTACCTCAGGTGACACTTCATCTACTTCGCAGGTGTTTCCGAAAGGGCCGGTAGTTAGGGTTTGGTTGGTGTGTTGTTGTAGCTTTGAACCCTGGGTCTGCCCCATGTGCCAACACTCAACAAGTAAATTAAATGAATAGAAAACAATGCAAATTCCTAACTTCAATTTACAATTGATGATATGCTTCCTAAACATGCAATTTTCAATTCAATTATAAAATTCTAAATAAAAATGCAATCTTTCTTTACATGCACTAATAGAAATGACAAAGACTGAAGAGATCAAAATGCCAATCAATGAAAAATGCCTAATAGTTTTGAATTTTCAACATAAGAAAAATGAAAATGCATGGACTGAACAACAGCTTGATATATAAAGACTCTACTGTGTATAGATAGAGACAACCCAAGTAGGATATCAAGAAGAAAAAATACCGAACCCAAGGTGCAAGGACAATCAAAATGAAAATATGATGAGAAAGGCACCGCCCAAAAATTCAACCAAAGACAGGTTTCCTACCATTCCATAGACACTTAACAATCTCTACTGAGACCCAAGAAGACTTGACAATCATCAAAACCTACCCAAAAAACACCAAACCTAGTAATCAAGCAACAAAGGTTGATGTGCGCGATTTCTCAAGGGAAAAGCATGTATGTATGTATCTTGTAGAAGGACAACATGTGTATATACATGAATGTCAAGAAAAAACTTGTGTATATGTGTCAAAACACAACTAGGCTAAGGAGAAGGATGAAAGACTTAGGCCCAGAGAGAACAGAGGTTGTCAAGCAATCATACGACAAGAAAATCAATATGAACAAGAGAAATCTAAGGAGAAAAACACTCAAAACCCCAAGAAAGAAGATTCAATCCCCAGTATGGTCGCCAATTCTGTTACAAGGAAAATATCTCTATGGCTAGGGGTAAAACACAACAGACGAAAATGACTACAGAAATCAACTCTATTCTCAAGTATGCTATATGAACAAATATGCTAGCAAGACAAGATAAAAGGCCTACCTTGTATAGACATTCGATGAATTCCACAATTGAGCACTTGACCCAAAAAAATACACCTACAACTAGTCCTCAACAACCAAGAAACACAAGCATATGGTGATAATATGTAATGTTATCACATTCAATAGCATAATCCATCAACATTCATAACAAAAACACCCATGGAATAATAATTCAAATATTTTCAAGATATCAATTGGAAGAGAAAAGAGTATTTCTATTAAGATATGATCAGTAGAAGTGAATAAGTTACAGACTTTTGTGTCAACACGGTTCAGAACCGAGAAACTAAGTTCCTTCCAGTTGGTCCTCCACCACTTCAATCCTCCACCAAAGGCAAGCTCATATAAGAGAGACAATGAAGTTCTCAATCAATAAGGGAAGAGCTTGGGGGCTGAACACTGTGTTCATACTTAAAGGATAAAGGGATGCAGACTCAATGTGAAGTGAATAATTGCTCCATAGTAACTTTTCTCTCAAAGTTGAATTCTTTCTCCTCTTTTCCATAGCTTGGATTTGGACCATTTATAGCCTTCAAGTGGGACTGAAGGGATGAGTCAGAATGTTTCCAGTATATGGAAGGCCAAGGATCATTGATCTCATGACGTGACATGGAAACCCAACACCATTTTTCAATTTTGGGCACATTTACTGATGTATGTGGGTTGTAGTGGTGCAACCTGTGTATACGCATGCTGTATAGTAGGCAAGGTGCGTATATGTGGAAAAATTGTATTTTTAGCTCTGAGATTTGCAAAAAGGGATTACAAGTCTTCATAGGGAAATGTAAAAAGGCCTTCTTTGCAAGATTGCATGGGGTGAGGAAAATATTGCTATAACACCATCTTTAATGAGAAAATCCTAACACGATCCATCGGTTGTGATCAGTTCATTTTGACCTTTATCACTTTGGGTTATATGCTCCCATTTCCAAAATCTCCCAAAGTGATATACGACGATTAAACATCGAGCATCTTAACGTCATCTAACAATCCATCTTTATCAAGAAACACTTAATACAATCCAATGAGTGTTGGGATTTCAACTATTTTGGGATCTCTTGAATCCTTGATCCAATGGTTATGATCAACTCTTGGACCAATGGTCTAGATTTATTTATTCGTTCCCAATTCTCAATTTTCCTGAAGTGGGATTCCTCGATTAAACCTCGAGTAATTCAACTTCATATAACATCATTATTTAACCGATCCAACGATTGTCAGGAATTTGACTATTCAGAATCTCAGGCCTTTCATTTCGATTTTCGAGACTTCGAGTTGTTTTTTTTTCCCTCACTTCTTAATTCTCCTGAATATGAGATTCCCCTATTAAACTTCAAGTAATTTAACACGATCGTAATGACTAGCGGGATTTTGTGACTTCTCTCCTTGATCTAACGACTGGTGGGATTTTGTGACTTCTCTCCTTGATCTAATGGGTGGTAGGATTTCATGACTTCTCTCCTTGATCTAATGACCAATATAACTCCCGAAATGATAATGGATGACTCATGTGTGTCATCTCTTCTAAGATTTTGGGTTTATACTTGGTTTCCAACTAAACCAAGGATCTCTGCATGATATGATCTCTTGCAATATAATACACTGCCTCTCCTGAGATTTAGGAAGATTCCTCTACACCTCACATGATGTATTTTGCACGATTACTCCTGGAAACTATCTCAATGAATAAAATTCTTCCTTGAATATTTTGGAGTTTTCCTGTGGGGATTTTGATCTTGATGGAATTTTTGAAATGTGCTCTTCCTTCTGAGCTTTGATTAATTTCCTTCCTTTTGAGCTTGAATTTATGCTTACTGTTTGGAATTTTCATTCTCTGCTAATTGTTTGAGATAATTTCTGCATATACTTATTTGACATAAAATCTGCATACTATCATACTGTTGACATCGATGATAATTCATCATAACAACTTATCATCACATCACAATGACATCGAATCTTGACATCAATGACAACTCATCAATGCCAATATGTCCAACAAACTGTGTTGTTTATGTTATCGATCATTACATCATGTATTAAATCCCTTTTCCTCTGTGCTTCCATCATATTTTTCTATTACGATGCGTAGTTCTGTTCAAATTAATATATGGTTTTTCCTTAAATCCTAAATGATGGTTAAGTAGCAGTTAACTCATGTGTTCTTTTTTCACTTCCTAAAAGATTACCGAGAGGTCAGAGATTATGTTTGAACTATCTTCTATTGATGTGGCTAACTGTTCTCCAGACACCGAATGCAATTCCGTTGTCCAGTCACCCTTGGACATGATAAGATAATTTTGGAGATATCATTACAACTTAGTACACTTAGATAATAAACCCTTCTATGTAAATGTTAACGCCTATCTCGCCTGGATGAAAAACCTTCTTTTAGAATACTATTCATGGGTTATACACTATCCGACTTAGAAGATCTAAGTCCATCGATTTTAATTCGTGTGTTTTAGATCCTAAATTCATAGGTAATAAATCGATATTTGTGTAGATTATGGTAAAATTTTTTGGTATGGGATGTGGAAATTAAATCTATTAAAGTAACCCTCCCTAATGTTACTAGAATACTAGGGAGATGTGTTAGAAATTTGGTTGCCATTGATGTCAACCTTGATAAATAGGTGAAGTGTCATTGATTTATTGGTTTGGGAAGCATTTTCAATATTGGACATATTGTTATGAAGGTTACTTGAATGCCAAGCATTGTCAATATTGGACCTAATGTTATGAAGGTGACTTGAATGTCAAGCATTGCCAATATTGAACATAATGTTATAAAGTTGACTTGAATGTCAAGCATTGTCAATATTGGACATAATGTTATGAAGGTGACTTGAATATCAATAGAAAGATAATATTGACTAATATATTGTATGAGCTTGATACACTCATCCTATATTGTATAAGGTTGAGATTGTGTCATTAACATCCATGCACAAAAGAAGAAACTATGAAGAAACTATCCAGATAAAAAGGGTAAATGGATACTCCAATATGGATCCATACAAATCACAAATAAATAAGTTAATAAGACATGGTTCATTAAAAATGATTAAGAAAACATCAATTGAATAAGAGTCTAGAAATGAGACAGAGTGTCTTGGTGGATATATATATATATATATATATATATATATATATATATATAATGGATTGAGTGAAAGTTCATTCTATCAGGTTGGTGCCTTTTTACAAGCTAAGTCTTGTCATGAGGATTGGATTCCTCACATCTCAGTTGGATGTGAGATCAATAAGTCAGGTCTTGTTATGAGGGTTGGATTCCTCATTTCTTAGTTGGATCTGTGAACTACAAGTTGGTTCTTGTATCGGAGAGTTGTGTATCTCATATTCAGTTGAAGTTGAAGATATTAAAGGATTGATTTTATTTGTATTCATTCAAGTTAAATAAATAAAAGAATGATATTTTATCTATTTCATACAATTTGTGTTATACATGTTTATGAATAATTAATTGAACTGCATATATATTATTCAGTTAATTTAGTTAATCTATGAAAGTGTGAAAAGTAGCCTAAGTTCCAGACACTAATTCACCCCCCCCTCTTAGTGCCAGTGTGTGTTTCAACAATTGGTATAAGAGCAGGTGCATTCAGTACAATTTAAACACTGGAAGGTATATTCTGAAGAATGAGTGGAAAAATAGTTCTCTCCACAATTGAAGCTCCATAGGATTTGGTTTTTGGGACTCAATAGTTTCTAAACCTTGATACTCAAATACCTCAAAGAAAAAATCCAAAACTAAAAAATAATCAAAGAAAACTAATTCAATAACATTAAAGGAAATCCATAATAGTTTGTCAGACCAAGTCAAAGAAAGATGGGACACTGCACCTCTGCTAAAATATTATGGCTCCAGATAGAGATTTCGTATTAGAGTAAAGTACAAAACACAGAAAAAGAAGACAATACCATCAAGAAATTGATGCAATCCCCAGGCATTAATAAATAAGACAACTCAAACAAGGAATTGATGCAATCCCCAATTCAAAGAATAAGACAACTCAAACAAGGAATTGATACAATCCCTAGTCATCAATGAAGAAGACAACTCCATCAAGGAATTGATGCATACCTTAGTAATCATTGAAGAAAAAATACCGAATCTTAAGACTGATGTTATAACTACATTAGAAGAGATTCGTATGGAACCAGGAAATGGTATATATATTGAAATTCATGTGGAGGCTCTTGACAATCTCAAATACACAACTATGTGCACTCTAGAAGAGTTGGATAAACTTCAAAAGAAATATATGTTGCTACTACAATAGCTAGATCAATATAACAACCATGAAGAGAAAGAACAAAAGATTCAGCTATAAGACAAAGAAGAAGAGATCAATATATTAAAGACTGAAGTTGTTAATCCAAGAAAAGAAATGAATGAGTTGAAAGCATATAATAACTCAATAAATGCACAGAAGAATTAGAAGAAACAAAATAAATGGTCAATAGTATAAAGAATCAACTTGAAGAAGCTAAGGAAAGTGATGAAACCTTGAAGAGTCAGTTGACTAAAAAGGAAGAATCGTGCCACACACTAGAATTGGAAGTCATCAAACTCAAAAGGATTCAGCTAGAAAACATGGAAGAAATAAAAGGATTGAAATTTGAATTTGTTGATCTAACAAAAGAAGAAGAGTTGAAGACATATGAAAAAACCAATAAATTCACATAATTCTTGGATGAGACAGAAGAAATACTCACCATTCTAAAGACTCAACTTGAAGAAGCTAAAGAAATAGAAAAAAACTTGAATTTCCAGTTGACTAAAAAGGAAGATACATGTCACATGTTGGAATTGGAAGTTATCAACCTCAAAAGAAGAATGAAAAGACAAAAGGAACTGTCAAATTATAGAACAACTCAATCATCCTGGATAATATCTGGAACAGACAAAGACCAACGGATGACAAAACTGGTCTTGGGTACATGTTGAGATCAATTCCCGCTTCCAATTTTTCCCTCCCCTTTCTATTTTCCCAACTTATTTTTTCCATTTCTTTTCCCTCTTATATACTTACCCTCATTCCCATTTTCTTTTCTCTCTTCTCTTTTCCCTTTCTAGTTACTGTACTAAGATGTTTTTCAAAAAACAATGGGTTCACGGGTTGGCGGACTCGCAGATATTCACCTCCATGCATACTCCCATATCATGATTCCAACCAACCACTATGTTATTATGTACTTAACCATTTTTTGAACCATGGGTTCATAGGTTCAAGGTTTCATATTCCAAGTTCTGCGATATCAATTTTTCACCCAAGGATATGTGATCTACATTATGACCTTCAGAGTTGTCATGGGTACCAAGCTCCTAAGTATATTTGTTCTCTTGTGTTATCACTGAAATTTCGTCTGCACATGGTGACAAGAACTCCGCATCGTCAAAACAGGAAAGAAGTTATTCATGGCACAAGATTAATTCCACAGCATGGCAAAAGGGTAAAAAAACTATACAAAATGACCAAAAAATTGAAGGGCGCTTTACAGAACTGGGGTGCGCGTGCATATGCACGTAACAACAACGTACAATGCGCGCATGCGTGCATGATGTGCAACTTTTGGGAGAAAAACCCGCGCACCTGCTAAACGACGCATTTATTGAAATTGGTCGACCTCCCAACCACTAATGGATCAACTCCCAAGTTGATTTGACACCAAATCCGAGCTCAATCCGCATGGTGGGCTGGTCAAAGACCTAATTGAGCCCTAAAGAGCCTCTTTTCACACTCCAAAGAGGTTACATAAACACCCAATGTTAGGCTATAAAAAGCCATGAATAACCATCACTTTCTCAAGGAATTCTATGCATTGTTATGCTGCCAAGATTGTTAA
>JZKD02S0982925.1:75060-91101 GCA_000966675.3 Picea glauca | reverse complement strand
CATTAAATGGAGGAAACTACCGGCTAAAGATTCCACTTGGGAAGATGAGTCTTTTATACAGAAGCATCCAGAGTTACTCAAGCGTTGTGGACAACACTTGTCTCAAAGGGAGGGGAATGTTAAGCCCTAATATTGGCTCATTACCCCTTAATTGGGGCATATTATATTAGTAATTTTATTTTATTTATGTCGGATTTAGGCCATTAGCTGTAATTACACCTCCTAGTCTCCTATATATACCAAGGAGATAGTTTCATTTTGAATCATCTTGTACTTGAACATTTAAGTGGGATAAAAGGAGGTTGCCCCCTCGAAGAGGCTTATTATCTGAAATTATCTCTTTTTCAAGGCATTGAGTACTTTTTTTGAGGATTTTCTATGCTATATTGATATTTGGTTCTTAACATTCAAGCACTTAGCATGGAGATATAGATCAGATCTAACATCTTATTCACATCATTAGACACTAAGATATCATATTCATCTAAGCATACAATATTTCACTAAGCATTAATCACATATGATAACAACCATAGTGCACAAAACAACCATAATGTAGGATATACGTGGTTCACGCCATTGCGGGGCTATGTCCACCAACTCTTTTCTTCTTTATTATCTTCTGTCAATCTTCTACAAGCACAGAGCCCAAAAACCTTACTCTGCATAGGACAAGAGATCTGTGCACCTCGCCAGGTCCTCCTTTCCTGATTTAGGTCACAACACAAAGCCTTCTTACACAATCTATACACATGCCTCTTACAATCACTTGCACTTATCTCTGCAAGTCTTAACACATAGTATGCACAAAGTATCCACTACTATTCACACTTAGCACATTAGACTTAACTTTCTCTTAGCACCGCCTACTTACATCACCTAGATTTCTATTTATATATTACAAAATGGGCCTAAACATGGGTAAACCCATGGGCCAACATCCCATACCTATTACATAAACTGTAATCTCAAAAGCTTCCCTAAAAAGGGGTCGATATTCTGTGATCTCTGCTTCAACTTGAACGTCACCTTCAACCAGCCCGTCAAAGTCCCAAAAGAGGTCAAACATGACCAAGGATTTCCAAAACTTGGTCAAGGGCCAACATTCCCCCAACACTCACCTTTGACTCATCCTGAGTCACTTTGCTCTGGGTAACTCTGCCTCAAAAGCCTCGAGCTTGGCTCGAGATTCTTCAACCTATTGTTGTGCCAAGGCCTCCTGCTCGATGAACTCTTGAATAAATACCTCGTTCAAAGGTCCCTAAAAAGCGTTGTTATACTGAAGTGACTACTTGTTCTAGCTCTACTCCTCGGCCTTCAATCTCCTCAAAAAGTAGGCAAGATGCATCCTGAACTGGCTAGAGCTTCTGAGTCAGTTCCATGACTTTTATTTGTATGGCATGGACCTATAGCTTAGTCGTGCACTGTTCTTGGGATCTTTTCATCCTCTTAACTGCTGACAGGAGTTTCAACTACGCTTGTATTGCTGCTGCTTGTTGTTTTTCATACTGGAGCTGCGACTCTAGTGTCTTCAGTTCAGTGTCCTCGGTAAGGCGCTCATACGTCTATGCACTGTGACTGATTAGTTGTTTACATTCCATGACTAATGCTTTGATCCTTTCAACTCCGCTCCAGGCAGTTGCTTCTCTCTAGTCTCGCACTTCCTGTAGAGTGCTTGGCACTGTTTGTAGCTCTAGTTCTACGACTCTCCATTGAAGCTACTGAATGGCTTCAACAAGCTTTGTCACTTGATTCTCCACTGGTCCTCCCTCCATTTTCTCTAAGACTGTCGCAGAGCAAAGTGCTCCATGGACTACTTATTTAACTCCAACCTGCTCTGTGAGTAGTTGTTGGTTCTCTTGTTGGATATGCGCTCTATCCTGTTCGAACTTGGTTTGGAGGTTGTCCTTCTCCTGCTGTGAAACTTGACATTTCTCTATGACTTCCTCTTGCACTTGCTTCAAGGCCTTTGTGGCCTATTCTTTTTCTTCCTGCATGCGATGAAGGTGAGCTTTGGTCGCATCAACTATTCTGCGGAGTTGGGAAGGCTCATCTCCCAACATTGTTTCATCTGATGGTGGGGGAACACTAGACACTGCGTGACTGGATTGAAGGGCTTATTGTAATACTCTTAGCTCTGTCTCAATTATATCATACATGGATTCTTGTTTGGCTTTGGTTCTCTACAATATATCTTCTGAGGCATCAGATATAGCTGCTATAATGAAGTCGAAGTCATCGACTGTGAGAACAGTCTGCAGCTTCAACTTACTTTCTTTGGAATTATTCCGCGGTATAGGTTTCATTGGGGAAAATTTTTTTTTATTGGATGTCTCTGCCTCTTCAAGGGGGTTCCTAGGTGGTGTTACTTCACCCTACTTCTGCTTGTCTTCTTCCCCTTATTTCTCTTCTTTTTCCACTTTGTCATCACATCTTCCTTCTTTTTCTTTCTTCTACTGTTGGGTGCATCATACTCTTCATGAGTAACCACCATACTTCTAATGAGCTTGGGATCAGACAATGCTGCCTGGTCGACTAGTATAAGGAACTCTGCGGGTCATTCCTTAGTGATTTCTTCCAGGTCCTCCTCTGTGAGCTTGTAGTAGGACTGAAGCTCTTCTTTACCTTCGTCTGTGCATGCAGTAATATAAATAAAGCGCCTATCTACGTGGAAATTCATAAGGGGTTAGAACTTATCCAGGGTGTTCAACGTCATACGAGGGAAAGAATCAATAGACCTATTCAACTGTAGGTAGTAGGTATGTAATATTTCATTCGACTACCATTGTCTCCCCATGTCGCTTGAATACCAAAGCATGGTGAACTTCATAGCTAGTGGCTCGAATGAATCAATGTTAGGAAAGGTCACACCTTCTAGCATCTCCCAAGAAGTTAACGCGACGAGGATCAACAACCAGCTAAAATGGAACTCATATCCATGATCTTGATCTTTGCAGCAATCCAATTCTAATTGGTTGACTAAGTAACTAGCCCAGTGCATTTGGAGTCCTTCCACGCATTTTCCAGCGAGGTCAACGACAAACCCTATGACCTGCATGGGTCTATTCTTTTGAACTAGCTTACCAACAATCAACTGGAAATCAGGGTGCACTGCGCCATCCGACATGCACTCTCGATATCTGGTATCTCTGGTCGATGAACAATACTCACTGTAACAGAATAGATGGCGAGGTCTCAATGATCACTGTGAGAAATCAACTAGTTCTCCATGGGCTCAAATAATCACAATTTGCATAAGTGTTCTCAGTGCAATGCTTGATGGGATAAGTAGAGATTGTCATAATGGTTTCTTTCAATGGGTCGCAAATCCTTATTCAATGCAGTTCCATCCGTTATGGCATGGTCCCAATGGTCCAATGGAGAACTTTTGGTCCATAAATACTCTTTTAACCATTCGAGAGTGTCGGTCTAATGGTTATAATGCCTCCAATGGTTATATTTCTTCGCCATGGCGAAGTTCCATTCTATTTTGTACTGATATTCCGATGAAGTTCAAGTTCTGGAAACCTTTCTTCTGCGAAGTATTCTCTGGAACTTCTTGCAATTTTTCTAACTTTTCCCTCTTCTTACTGAGCTTTCTAGCCTTCTTTCTTGTGATTTGAATCACTGGCTTCATCTTTCCATTATCGTTCTTATCTCCTCTTGGCATAATAAATTTTCACTGTGGAGGATCTTTCATAGGATTCAAGGGTAATACTTCTCTTTCTGGGGTAGGTTCTCTACTCTCTTGTATAGAAAGGTGTCTCACATCTTCCCGTGTCCTTTCAAATTTGACATCCATATCTTTGGTCTTTAGTAGCTTCGACTGGTTCTATTGTTCTTCCAATAAGTGCGTTATTCTCCTAGCCATTAAGTCTCTTATTTATTTCTTTTTCTATTCTAGATCCTCCTCTTCTCGTTTCCTTCGTATCTGATCTTTCTCAATCCGGGGTTTTCCTATAAAGATAGCAAATGGGGCACTGTTCTAAAAAAACTTAACAATATCAAATTATTCTTCCATTGAAGTGCCATGAGAACTCATAGATATCTGGGTAAGTCTCCCACATAGGGTTATCAAATTTCCTCTAAATAATCCTATTCCTCCTAATGAAGGAACCATAGTAGGCTTTCCCAAAATTTCCCAAGTTCTTTTTGTCATGATATTCACCTATGTTTCCTCATCCAGGACACAGTTTATGTCGAAGTATCCTATTCTTATTTCTATGTACTCTTTCTCTTTTAATATCTTAGATAGATTAGCATCTCTATGATCATTCAAGGTTTCCTTTATCTTTAGTAATACAATCTCTGATTCTTTTTGGGGTTCTACTATAATCTTATTCTTTTGGCCTTTCCCATGGTTTTCTTGTTCCATATTCATTCTTTCAAGCTTAGAAATCCTTATAGGGAAATCCAAAACTTCATGGTCCATAGATTTACAACAAATACAACTAGGTATTCTACCAGGGCATTCCTTAGCAATATGTCTCGGTCTTCTGCAACTGTAACAAAGGGTTAATCATTTCTTTCTCTTAAATGATCCCCAACCCTTCTTGTACTGTGCACTAGGATCACAGTAACTAACCTGCAAAAAATTCTTTCTAGGATCCTGCATCCATTTGTCAATCCAAACATTCTTTCTATGCATAGGAATAACATATCTCTCACTATTTCTACCAGATCTACACATATCAAACCTTCTTTCTTCTAGCTATGCCCTAGTTTTCAGGCTAGGACAAAATTTATCAAACATATCTAGATCCATACTTTCAAAACAAAAATTTTCACTTATCTTACCTTTCCTAGAGCACAAAGCCTCAAGATCTTACCTCTTTTCTTCAGATCAGACTTCTCTTCTCAGCACAGAGCTTCAAAAGTAAAGTAGAATACTGTGCACTAAAGCAAACAGATCTACGCACAGAGTTTTATTTTCTTCAGTTCCCAACAATCATAGTTTTAGGTCTTGGCAACAGAACCATTTGTTGGCATAGGGGTAGACCCAGAGTTCAACGCTTCAACAACACACCAACAAAATCCTAACTACCGACCCTTTAGACAACACCTATGAAGTAGATGAAGTCTCACCCGAGGTAGAGGAAGGGGTGGTTGCAAGACTCCAGTGTCTGCAACCTTAGCTAGGACACAGATCTGTGATTAGAATACTCTAACAAAGCACTTAGAATTTAACATTTGTTATTAATTAACCCTTATCCACATCGCAGATCCAAACCCTAATTACAAAGAAATGTAGTATTGTACCAGATCTAACACATTCAAGCACTTAGCATGGAGAGATAGATCAGATCTAACATCTTATTCACATCATTAGGCATTAAGCTATCATATTCATCTGCGCATACAATATTGCACTAAACATTAATCACATAATATAACAACCATAGTGCACAAACAAACCATAACGCAGGATATACGTGGTTCACCCCAGTGTGGGGCTACCTCCACCAACTCTTCTCTTCTTTATTATCTTCTGTCAATCTTCTACAATCATAGATCCCAAAAACCCTACTCCGCATAGGACAGGAGATTTGCGCACCTCGCCAGGTCCTCCTTCCCTGAGTTAGGTCACAGCACAAAGCCTTCTTACAAAATCTATACGCAGGCCTCTTACAATCACTTGCACTTAGCTTTGCAAGTCTTAACACATAATATGCACAAAGCATCCACTACTATTCACACTTAGCACATTAGACTTCACTTTCTCTTAACACCGCCTAATTACATCACCTAGATTTCTATATATATATTACAAAATGGGCCTAAACATGGGTAAACCCATGGGTCGACATCCCATACCCGTTACATAAACCCTAATCCCAAAATATGCCCTAAAAAGGGGTCGAGATCCCACTATCTCTGTTTCAACTTGTGCTCTGCCTTCGACTAGCCTTTTGAAGTCCAAAAAGAGGTCAAACATGACCAAGGATTTCCAAAACTTGGTCAAGGGCCAACAGATCTTGCACAAAATTCCTCTAAGAAAAAAGAGAAAAAATGTTGTTCAAGAGGAAGAAGACCACCGCATAGAAAGTGATATCAATATCTTCTCTCTTAAATATATGGAGCTCGAGGCGGATATTGAGAAATGTTTTCCCACATTTGATCAACTGGGAAAAATGACTCATAAAAATTTGTCCTTAGAAATCATTGAGAATGAGACCTTCAATGAAGAGGAGTCATTTGCTTTTTAGAGTGTTGTGTTTGATAGGGAATCCAATAAATTGATTATTGAAAAAGGTGATGTGAAGACTAAGAAAGTGAATTCTTGTTCAGAGGTTGAACTAAGAGATATGCAACCTTCCCAGATTTCTAAAATTCACAGAGCAACTGAGTATGATTTGGATGACTCCATTGGTGGTCTTGAAGCAAAAAACATGAAGTTGAAAGAAAGGATCGAGGAACTGGAAGATGCCCTAATGCCTCTTCCACTTCTTTATAGTCCTTTGACAATAGTCAAACCCACCACACCTGCTGCTAAATTGAAAGGATCTTCAAGCCTACTTACATCAACTACGAGATATGTGGAAATAAATATTAAGAAAAGAATGACATTGATCACAGAGGTATGAGAAATTTCGAAAAACATGGTTTCTTTTGGCTTGAGGGCACACAAATTCCATTAGTATTTGCAATACCTGAAGAATGAATAAGACTTTTACCTTGATGTTGTACTACCCTTTGGAAATAAATTTTCCAACATGATAGAACTAAGGAGAAGAGAGGAGGATTTTCCCTCCCCAAGTTGGATAAAACAATTGAACGCGTGTTGGAGAGAAAAGATTAAAAATTTGAATAGTATTTTTCAAGCATGTAGTCAAGATATATCAAAGAGGGAAGAATTATTCAAGAGGCTCACATAGGTAGACCTATACAGAAGAACTAATGAAGAACAAGAACCCAAATTAATCCTGAACTCGTTGTTCCTAACAAAGAAATAGTTTGACGAACAAGTTGAGATTTTTAAAGGGTTATAACTTGAAAAGTTTTATGGTATACTTGGATATTATGAGGATGACATAGACAATTGGATAGTGAATTACTTCATGAAAAATCAAGACATTGAAGAAGAATTACACGGTATTTCCCTTCATTTACTAGACTTGGATGGAAAGTTGTTCAACATTAAAATCCAGCATGAGATCAACGTGGCACCAATGGATAATTATATTGAAGAATGGTTCAAGAAAGCGATCGACAAATTGACCAACGAGGGGAAAGAAACAATTGAGACGGTTCTTGTAACCATTAATGAAGACAATAAAATGACACCAACAAGCAAGTGAAGACAAGGAGAGACCATCATAGTAAGTTTATGCTGATCACACATTTATTTCTTTATCAATTGCTTCATCCAATTACTTTTCTTCTTTGGATAGAAAGGTTTAACGAAATTCTGATAACTTCTATTTTCTTTTTTCCAGGTCTTATTGTTATTTTAGTGCCCATCATCCTCCTTCTACAAGCTTAATTCTTGTGTATATTTTCTTTATGGTCCGCGACAGCCCCAATCCCAGTGTTTAAGACAAACATGATTTAGATTTTAAAGAATATGTAACAAACTATATAATTTTTAGAAATTTCAAGAGAGCTATTTCAAGATCAGTTTCAATTGTGCTTTGTAACTCTGAGTTTTGAGTATAAAATATTTGAGATTGGTCTATCATTATCTTTATTTGAATTTCCCATGTGTCCACTCTGTTAAAGTTCTCTTTTGCATGCAGATCATCTTCTTTTTATTTTTATGTGATCAGAAATATTTATTTTAAAATATGATGGATGTGAGGAAGTTTTTCTTATTTTCTTTAAATGTATGAAGTGTGCGGTTCCTGGTAATTTATCAGGAACTTTCTCTAAAAAAAAACATTTTTATTTTATTTTTCTTGCAATCTTTATATTTCTTTGATTATCACGATGAACTTTTGCAAAGTCCCATATTTTGAAATTTTACAGTCCTAAAAAAATATTAAAGAGGAGTATCACCTCTATAAAAACATAGGGGGATTTACATCCTCGTGAGGTTGTTGTTTTGGTCATAACGGATTCAAGCGTCAATATTTTTGGCGACCATACTAGGGAATGAACTGAAATTTGGAACCTGGTCTAATATTTTTTAAATATATGACTTTGCCCCATGTTGATCAACTCCACTTGGAAATTGGACTGAAAAATCAACAAAGCATCTCACATCAACTATACAATCTGGAAATAGCAATAAGTGATACCCGAGAAGAATTAGAAAGGTCCTAGAATATTGTTGGGCATATTGTCATTGATATGTTGTCATTGATGTCAACAGTCGATGCCATTGTGATGTGATGATAAGTTTTTATGATGAATTGTCATTGTTGAGTTATCATTGATGAAATTTTCATTTATGTCAATAGTATAATAGTTAGAAAAGAATTAAAATATCAAACAATGTGCAGAGAATGAAAAGGTCAAACAATGTGCAGAGAATGAAAATTTCAGATAACATGTAGAGATCAAAGCTCATAAGGAAAAGCGCATTGCAAAAACATGATCAGATTAAGTCGTGACTGTTGGATACGCAAGTGCTAGATCAATGGCAGGGATTTATTGTAGAGAACGAAGGGAGAATTAAACAGCGTGTTAATTCCAATCAAGAAGTTAGTATAGATCGTCAGATTACAAGAGAAGGACCGTTGGAGGACTGGTCAACAATCAAATCAAGTCATGATTGTTGGATATGCAAGCACCATATCAAGGGAAAGGATTTATTATGGAGCGCAAAGGGAGAATTAAACTACACATTATTTCCAATCCCATAATTAGTCTAGATCGTTAGATCTCATCGACTCAAATATCAATGACTGTGGTTGATCCACCAATAATCGCACAACTTCAAATTACGGATTTTGGGCGACAGACTAAACCACACGCAAGTTATGGTTCTGCAATCCACATCAACCATTGGATCAAGTTTAGTGGAAGGATAGAGTAAGTCATGAACCATAGATCATGGAAGTGATATACGCATGGTCAACCCAGCTTTGACCACTTTGGGTTATTGACCGAAGGAAATGTGCATGAAGGAATTTTAGCTGAAGTCGAAGTTCCAAAGTAAATGTGAGCCATCTGATCGTAGGAAATTTTTTGGGAAAAAGAAGAGCCATTGGATTTAAACCAAGGCAAAGAAACATCGTAGATAGATTGAGTCATTGATCTAAGATCACGATCAATGAACAACATTCATTTTAGGTTAAAATTTGTGAGGAGGTTACACTTCAAGTAATCTTAGTTCGGGTCAAATGAGAAGTAAGAAAGGCCGAAGTCCCTAAGTGGACAAGAGTCTTCCGATCCGAGGAAAACTTTGGATAATATTATGACTGTTAGATCAAGTAAAGTGGAAGGACAATGTAAGCCACTAATGTTTCGAAGAGGACATGAGTCATCCGATCTGAGAAATATTTTGGGAGTCATATTAGCTGTCTGATCTATATAAAGTGGAAGGATAGGATACAATACGAATGTTAGAGTCCCAAAGTCTCAAAGTAAATGAGGACCATCAGATCTAGAAAAGAAATGATGGTTGTTGGATCATAATAGTGGTCAACTTCGATGCTGACCACTTCAGAGAAAAGGTATTTAGAAGATATAAGTTCACCCGAAGGACGAAGTTCTGAAGTCACTCTCAGTCATTGATCTAAGATACATTTCGGGAGTTAGGACAATCGTTAGATCTAGGAGAAGAACATGTTGCACATGAGGAGATCCAAATTAGCAAGGACATGTGGCACAATCAGATGAAGACAAGTTTCAAAGTGAAGTTTTCATTTTAGGTATGTGTAAGTCATGAATCTAAGTGACATGTGGCAGCCACTCAGTCAGTGCCATGTCAACAAGTGACGTCAACAATTTATTTCACTCCAGGAGTTTTTACTTCGGGAGTTTCACCACCAACAAATGCCTAAAGTCCCGAAGTTCTAAAATGAATGAGAACCATTTATCGTGCAAATAAACTCCAACCGTCTGATCTACTTCGGCGAAATGAACTTCAGAAGATTGTGAAGGAGAAATCACCCGAAGTGCTGAAGGTCGAATTTAATGCTAACCATTGATCTAATTCGATAGCGTTATCGACCGTTGATCAAGCATAGTGGAAGGATAGAATAAGCGTAAAATATGAAGTGACACTAACCATTGATCTACTTCGGAGAGCATTCTCAACCATTGAATATTATGGACACATGTCTTTTATATGGGAGATTTGTAAAGAGGCTTGAAGTCACAAAGGATGAAGTCCCGAAGCACCGACAGTCGACCATCTCATCGAGAGATTAAAATGTGACCATTGATTTTGAGAAGTGATAAATCACTCGCTTGGCCTAGTGCTTGATCACCACTTGCGGTCATATGGAATAGAGAAATAAGGGTAAAAGAAGAGGAAGCACTTAAATTAATGATCCCATGGTTTTGTGCATATGGTAATATGTAAATGGTTTGAAGGAAGCGCCTCATACATATTTAATTCACAAAGAGTTAGCACTAGAACAATACAGAGAATCTATAAAATATCAAATATGATCTGTTGGTGAACTAAGAAAACAACAGAAGCATGAGTACAATATTATGAGTCGATTCATGCCCGTGATCAACTCGTGAAGACAAAAGAACCGACACACAATCATGATTAAAAGAGATTTAATTCATGAACATTATGAATAAAGGATAAAAGGAAAAATGATATTAATTAAATATTAATATATTATTTAAATGAAAATGTATAATGGTTCAAATATCAAAAGACACAATGATTCAAATTCACACCAGTTGGAAGACTATATAAATAAGAAGGAATGGTGAGAATAAATGTAGTTGAATTTGTTGAAGTATATATATTTATATATAATGGATTGAATGAAGGTTCATTCTATTAGGTTGGTGCCTGTTTACAAGATGGGTCTTGTATGAGGATTGAATTCCTTACATCTTAGTTGGATCTGAGATAAACAAGTTGGAACTTGTTATGAGGGTTGGATTCCTCATTTCTCAGTTGGATATGAGAACTACAAGATGGGTCTTGTAACAAAGAGATGGGTCTCACATAGTTGTTTTAAGATGACATTCAAAGACCGATCTTATGTATTCATTCAAGTTAAATAAATAATTAAAGTATTTATTCTTATATATATTGATTGATTGAGAAAACTAAATAAATATATGTTGTTCATTTAATTTATGAAAAGTGGAAAATTTTCCAAAGTTTTGTGACACTGATTCAACCCCCCCTCTCAGTGTCAAGTATCCATTTCAACAATTGGTATTAGAGAAAGTTCCTTCAGCACAGTTTAAACACTGCAGGTAGATTCAGAATAAATGGGTGGACAAATTGTTATCTCCACAAATGAAGCTCTTATATTTGATGGAACAAATTATTCATCATGGAGGGAAAATATGAAAATATATTTGAAGTCAAGAGGATTTGGAGTTTGGGATTTGGTAGTAAGTAATCCCTGGAACTTAACTACTTCAAAGAGAAAATCCAAAATTGCAAAGGAAGCAAGGAGAAACAATTCAGTAGCCTTGAAAGCAATTCATGATGGATTGTCAGACCAAGTAAAAGAAAAGATGAAGCAATATAAATATGCCAAAGAATTATGGCTTCAACTGCAAAATTGTTATCATAATGAAACAAAAGAAGAAGAGGATTCCTATCATAATAAAGAACAAAACTCAAAATAAGAGAGTTTTTATCAAGATAATGAAGAAGATAAAGAAAAGGAAAATTGCAATCAGATTGAAGAACATAATATAGAAAAATACATTTCTAATCAGAATGAAATGCAGGATTTGATGCAAACCCCATTTAACAATGAATAAGACAACCTCATCAAGGAATTGAGGAATACCTCAGTATTCACTAAAGAAAAACTATTAGATTTTAATACTGATGTTATCACTACATTTGAAGTGATTAGTATGGAACCGGAAAATGGTCTATATATTGAAGTTATTAAGGATGTTCTTGATCATCTTGAGTCTACAATTATGTGCACCTTTTAAGATTTGGAGAAACTTCAATAGTTATATCAATCTAACCGAAATTTTTGAATAGAGAGTTCAACTAGAAGACAAAGAAAAGGAGATCAGAAGATTGAAAACTGAAGCTACTAATCTAATAGAAGAGATGGAAGAATTAAAGACACACGCCAGAAAAATAAAAGAAGTACTAAAATAAAATGAAGTGCCTATAGAAGAATATGAGACAATATCAAATTCTGATGAAGTCATAATTTGTTAGCTAAAGAAAGAAAATAAAAAAATAAGTTTAAATTGGGTTCTACAAAATCAAAGGATTATGCCAAGAGTTTTTAAAATTAACAAGAGAAGAGACATTTTCAGGAAGAGATACCCTTTCAGAAAAAAAGGGGGAGAGTAGTCAGAGGCAGAGAGAGCATATTGACAGGAGGAGTCATTCAATTATGGAAGGAAGAGCATGAATGTAGGGGGAGTTACTCAAGTTCATATTTTTGTCGACAAAATGTAGACAAACAAAGGTTGATCATAAGGGGAGCAACCCTTTTCCATTGATGTCAACGGGGGAGAGTAACTTCATAGAGAAAAGCATCATCACATGGGGAGTTTGTGTATGAAGTTAGTGTGTTTCCATCAATGACAAAGGGGGAGATTATTGGACATATTATCATTGATATGTTTTCATTGATGTCAATAGTTGATGTCATTGTGATGTGATGATAAGTTGTTATGATAAATTGTCATTGTTGAGTTATCATTGATGAAATTTTCATTGATGTCAACATTATAATAGTTAGTAGAGAATGAAAATGTCAAACAGTGTGTAGAGAATGAAATTTTCAGACAACATGCAGAGATCAAATCTCAGAAGGAAAATCACCTTGCAGAAACATGATTAGAATAAGTCATGATAGTTGGATACGCAAGCGCCAGATCAATGGCAGGGATTGATTGTGAAGCACAAAGGGAGAATTAAATAATGCGTTAATTCCAATCCCACAATTAGCCTAGACCATCAGATTACAAGAGAAGGACCGTTGGAGGACTGGTCAATGATCAGATCAAGTCATGACCATTGGATATGCAAGCACCATATCAAGGGAAGGGATTGATTGTAGAGCGCGAAGGGAGAATTAAAATATAGATTATTTCCAATCCCACAATTAGTATAGATCATTAGATCTCATGGACTCAAATATCGACGACTGTGGTTCATCCACCAATAATCGCAGAACTTCAAATTGCAGAGCTTGGGTGAAGGACTAAACCACACAAAAGTTATGGTTCTGCAATCCACATCAACCATTGGATCAAGTTGAGTGGAAGGACAGAGTAAGTCATGAACCATATATCATGGAAGTGACATACTCATGGTCAACCCGAATTTTACCACTTTGGGTAATCAAACGAAGGAAATATGCATGAAGGAATTTTATCTAAAGCCAAAGTTCTGAAGTAAACGTGAGCCATCCGATCGTAGGAAAATTTTTGGGAAAAAGAAGAGTCGTTGGATTTAAACCAAGGCAAAGAATCATCGCAAACAGATCGAGCCATCGATCTAAGATCAAGATCAATGAACAACATTCATTTCAGGTTAAAATTTGTGAGGAGGTTACAGTTCGGGTAATCTCACTTCGGGTAAAACACAAAGTAAGAAAGGATGAAGTCCCGAAGTGGACATGATTCATCCATTCTGAGGAAAACTTTGGATAATATACCGACCATTGGATCGATTAAAGTGGAAGGACATTGTAAGCCACAAATGTTTCAAAGAGGACATGAGTCGTCTGATCTGAGAAATATTTCAGGGGTCATATTGACCATCTGATCTATATAAAGTGGAAGGATAGGATAAAAGATGAAGTCCGGAGCCCCAAATTATCGAAGTAAATGAGGACCATCGAATATGGAAAAGACATGATGGTCGTTGGATCATAACAGTGGTCAACTTTGGTGTTGACCACTTCGAAGAAAAAGTACTCATAACATATGAGTTCACCCGAAGGCCGAAGTTCCGAAGTCACTCTCAGTTGTTGATATGAGATACATTTTGAGAGTTAGGACAACTGTTAGATACAAGAGAAGAACATGTGTCACATGAGGAGATCTATGTCAACAAGGACATGTGGCACAATCAAATGATGACAACTGTCAAAGTACAATTGGAATTTTAGGTATGTGTAAGTCAATAATCTAAGTGACATGTGGCAGCCACTTAGTCAGTTCCATGTCAACAAGTGACATCAACAAGTGACATCAACAAGTTATCTCACTCTGAGATTTTTTACTTCGGGAGTTTCACCACCAGCAAATGTCGGGAGTTTCAGTACTAAACAACATCTTCTTGATCTGTTGGAGCACAACTGTGATTTTGAGAGTCTTACCAGAGAACAAGAAATCATGGAAGAATTGGTTCTGAAGTGTCTTCTAACATATTGTTTGTCTTCTTGTCTACTCATGCACATACTAGGCTTTGAGATTTTTTATTAAAGAGTGGAAGAATTGATGTGTCCATAGATAGGAGGGAAGTTGTGCAGCTTTCCATACTTTTAGATAATGCGCAATGTGAGCAATTGGGTTAGATTTCCCATCATATATCTCCAAGGATATCATATGAATCTTCTACTTTCAATCTTGTCCCAGTTGAGGTATGTGCCTTAGTGGAAGAAACTGATGTTGTATATCAATCTTGACTTTTTTCCAATAGGATAGAGTTTCTTTGTGAGTATCCCACCACCTAGCTAGAAAAGACTTCATGGATATGTAAAGTGCTTATATTTTGTGTTCTGTTGCAACCCTAACCTCCATGTCAATGAGAAATATTTTTAAATCTGAGGTGCCATCATATGTTGTACATTCCTTGATCTTCATTCCAATCCACCTTACTACTCGGATAGTTTCTCAATGCCTTCAAAATGTCTCATACATGCCTTGTTGCCAATTGTCAAAAGTTGCTTAAGAATCTTCATCTATTGACTGAGTTCTTGGCCAACTTACAGATCCATCTGCAATGGGATTAATGTATTCTACTTGTTTTACTGCAGTAAGAGTATACAAAAAATCAATGAAGTATGCCTACATGTTATCATCGGTCGGTTTAGTGTATCTTGGACCTTGATAGGGATCTAGTGGTTGAGTAACTTTTGTGTTGTCATATTTGAAGGTCATAGTTTCCTTCTTAAGATCGATGAAAACATATTTTTCATAGGACCAATCAATTCCTAATATATTTGGATAAGGATCCTTCTCCCCCATTATCTCAATCACCTTGAAATCAACTACCGTCTTTATGTTGACCAAGCATACTTCAACATTTTTCATCCTCCCCATAGGATAGATGCAATATTGATTTTCCATCTGCCACTAAATAGGGGAATATATGATCTTGGGCTTACCCATTTCTTCCCAAGTATTCTTTGGAAATATGTTGACATCAAAGCCCAAATCTATCCTAACATCCATGATTCGATAGTCATCAATTCAAGCATTCAGCCTGAACTCCTTTCCAAATCTTCTTTTCCTTCTTTGGATTCTACCTGTACTCTTTTCTAGAAGAGTGGCGGAGATAAGATCCTCTGGATTCTCTTCAGTTCCCAATGGAAACTTTATTGCATTTCTCAACTTTCAAGTGAGCTATGCATCATCTAATATATTATACAACATTTTTATCCATAGATCAACAACCTTTTGTTCTTTTCTTGAGTGATCCATCTAAACAGGTGACTCTCTGGTAGTCTTTGGTTGGTGGGGTTTTTAATGAAATATTAATTCCACAACTTCATGTGTTAAAGAATCTTGCATCTACTTAAACATATAAATTGCATTTTTAAAGAATTCCTTATTCTAGATAGGATCATACTTGGTAGTTTTTGGGATAGCCTTTTGTATTTTTACTTAATGTGGAATTTATGTGTCTTTGTCAGTTTTTGCACCTCCTCTAGTGACAATATTAATATTAGGACCCTCTCTGTCAGCTATAGCTCTAGGTTCATAATTTACCATATTGGTACCTCTATGTCTAGCCCAATC
>JZKD02S0982925.1:51266-65900 GCA_000966675.3 Picea glauca | reverse complement strand
GAAGACTTCCACTAAAAATAATCCTGATCCTCAAGATAAAGGAAGCCTTCCTGTAGTCCCTGTAAATAATGTAAATAATGTAAATAATGTAGATAAAGTAGCTTTAGAAACTGCGGGTAAAAAGCCACAAGCTACTACTCTTAGCACTCGCAAAAATGTACCTCCTTTCTTGTTAACTTTCAAAAATTTCAACAGAAACGTTCATAATTGTATGGTAGACTCATGACCGTCATCCAATGTGATGCCTTGGTCTGTCTGCCAAAAGATTAATGCTGAAGTGGAACCATCTACTTTTAGAATCATACAACTTGATCGTACCAATGTTAAAGTCATAGGCGAACTAAAGAATGTATTGATTAGATTATCATCTAACCCAAAGGTTCATCAGGTTATTGATATAATTGTTGTGGATATTCCAGAAGTGTATGGTCTATTTTTAAGCAGGGACTGGTCGGAGCAGCTACATGGTTACTTCGCAACAGACTGGTCTCACTTATGGCTCCCAGAGAATGGTAAGCCTAATAAGATCAGGGTGAATCGTGAGCGCTACCTTAAGTTCACGGTCACAGATTTGAACGATCCTAATGAACCATATACACCTTCTACTGATTCACCTAAAGTTCAAGGGATGGACACCTTCTTTGGAAATTTCATGGACGAGGCCTCACCTATCATCAATCTAGAACAACAGTCCGAGATCGTAGCATATATGCAACCAACAGATTCTATACAATAGTCCCATGTGCCCGATGGAAATCAAATTTGGTCTCTATATTTCGACGGTTATAAGTCTAAAGAAGGAGCTGGAGCAGGCTGCATCATTATCGATCCGGTAGGTAACAAGACATTAATGGCTTGTAGACTAGAATTTGAATGTACTAACAATACTGCAGATTATGAGGCTTTACTACAAGGTCTCAGAAAATATCTGGATATGAACATTCAAAACCTGGTTGTATTTGGCGACTCTGAAATAGTGGTTAGACAGGTAAGAGATTCTATACATTGTCTTTCCCCACATCTCAAAAGTTACCAGTCTGAGGTATGGAGTTTAATGAATAAATTTTCTGCATTCAATATAAATTCCATTCCTAGACTAAATAATGCTGAAGCAGATCTATTAGCTAATGTAGCCTCTAAACTTCTTCCTGTAGAAGGCTTGTCCCCAGATGCATTCTCCATCGAGCTATTGTTTCGACCATCTGTTCCTGACAATATCATGAACTGGAGAGTATTTGACGATGATCAGCAGATCATTAACTTTCTACACATGGAAGAAACCTTTCAAGGCGTGGTGATAGATGAACGCACGCACGACGACAATTTGCATGATTTTATGGTAATACCTGATCCAAAATCTCCTGAAGCACTATCGGACATGGTAAATTCCATACCCAAATCCATAGTTAGATTAGAGAAGTTTTATGATTTTGAAGATAAATTTAAAAAGACGGTCAAYTGTAAAACCAATAGTTCCTCGTTGTCTTATGAAAAAGTGAACTTAGGAACTAGTGAAAATCCTCAGTGCATTAACCTAGGCTTGGGATGTTCTAGACAAGAAAAAGCTGCATTTGTTAAATTATTTAAATAATTTAAGGATGTCTTTGCATGGATGTATGATGATCTTAAAACGTTTGACCCTAATATCATACAACATGTCATCCCAATGAAGCCCCAAACCTTACCCTTCCATCAGAAACTGAGGAAGATGCACCCTAAACTTGAACCGACCGTTCAAAAAGAATTGAATAAACTCCTAAGTGATAAAATATTTTTTCCTGTCAGGCACACTCAATGGGTGTCCAACCTTGTCCCAGTTCGGAAGAAAAATGGGGAAATCTGACTCTGCGTCGATTTTCAGAACCTCAATAGAGCGTCTGACAAAGACAACTATCATGTCCCACCCATGGAACAGATCCTTCAACAGGTATCTGGTTCCGAGAGGCTATATTTATTGGATGGTTTCTCTGGATACAACCAAGTCCTGATGTCTTCACCAGACCAACTCAAAACTACCTTCCGTACCCCATGGGGCACTTATGCTTATCGCAAAATGCCCTTTTGATTGATTAATGTTGGTGCTACCTTTCAGAGAGCAATGGACATTGCTTTTCGAGGATTAATCAATCAGTTCATTGTAGTTTACTTAGATGATGTGATTGTTTATTCTAAAAACAAAGACAATCATCTAGCTCACTTACGAGCCATTTTGCTACGATGTCATAAATACGACATCTCCTTGAACCCCAAAAAATCCATCTTTGCAGTAGAACAGGGTAACCTCTTAGGTTTCATCGTGTCTAGCGAAGGAATGATTATTGACCCTGAGAGGACTCAAGTCATTGCTAAACTTCCCCTTCCTACATCCAAAAAATCCATGCAGTCTTTCTTAGGCCAGATTAACTTCGTGAGAAGATTTTTCCCCAGTTTCTCCGAAATGGTCAGGCCTCTATAGAACCTGATTAAGAAAGACACCCAATATCACTGGGGATCCATAGAAAATCAAGCTTTTAACGCCATAAAGAAGGCCATAATAGATGCTCCGTCTCTCATGAGCCCTGACTTCTCTCAAGATTTTACACGCTATACTTTTTCCTCTGACCGTTTTGATTTCGTTGTCATAACTCAGAAGAATACCGAGAACAACGAAGTACCCATCGCCTTTATGAGATATGCTTTAAAAGGTGTTGAACTTAAATACCCAGTGGTTGATCGGCAAGCCTACGCTATTTTCAAAGCAATTAAGCATTTATGGTCCTATCTTTTGAAGTCAAGGACAAAATTCATTGTCTGATACCCTGCCGTAAGGAACTTGTTAGTGCAGAAGGAGTTAGGAGAGAAGAGAGCTAACTGGGTCACCTCCTTGCAGGAGTATGACTTAGAAATCACCCCAGCTCAGATTGTGAGAGGCCAAGGGTTGTGTAAGTTGGTTGTTTATTTGGAAACAGGACAACAAGAAGATAGTGATACGTCAAACCTAGGACAAAGCGATCTAAGTTTGATCTGTTGCACACAAAACCTCGTTAGTCCTTGGTACGACGATATTAGATTCTGTCTTGAACATGGGTCAACACCCCGTCACCTTGATCCCGCTAAGAGAAGAGCATTGAGGCTAAAGTCTACCTCCTTTCATTTGGTTAACGGTGTACTGTTCCATCAAAATTTTGACGGCGTACTGATGTGTTGTCTTGAAAAGGACGAAGCAGAAAAAGTCTTGCTTGAGTTGCATGCAGGAGAATATGGTGGTCACTTCGGTGGTGAAACCACTACTCATAAGGTTTTAAGAGCTGGTTACTACTGGCCCACACTTTTTAGGGACGCCCATGCCTTGTTTTGAAAATGTATCATCTGTCAGAAAGCATCAGGGAGGTTGCAAAAACCAACCTTTCCCTTGCAACCCGTTTCAGTAGATTCTCCTTTCCAACAATGGGGCCTTGATATCATAGGTCCAATTAACCTTCTGTCCTCACAACAACACAAGTATATTGTAACAACCACATATTACTTTACTCGATGGTCTAAAGCTACTGCGCTAAGAACTGTCAACACCAGTCAGGTAATCACTTTTCTAAACTCGAATATTATCACTCGTTTCGATATCCCTAATTGTTTAGTCTTTGAAAACGCTTCATACTTTTCTTCTCTTGAGATGAGGTAGTTCTCTTTGGAGAAAGGAATAAAGCTGAAGTATTCTGCTAGTTACTACCCCCAGGGCAACGGATTAGCATAATCAACAAACAAGAACTTGATTAAAATTATCAAGAGAAATGTGGTTGAAAATCACAAAAATTGGCACAATGCGCTGCTGAACGCACTGTGGACTGATAGGGTAATGCCAAAATATGCTATAGGTAACTCCCCCTTTTTTCTCGTTTACGACAGAGAAGCAATTCTGCCACCTCACATTCTTCTTCCTTTGCTTTAGTTGTCACAAAATGTCCAAGAAGAAGATTGTCCCCCTTTGGAAAGCCGAATTAATGCTTTAATGAAGTTGGAAGAGGTAAGAGCCCAAGCTAAGCGTAAGTTAGATCAACATCAACAACTGGTTAAAAGCTGGTTCAATTCTAATTCTTCTTCTGATAGGAATTTTGAAGTAGGCGATCTCATCTTGAAGTGGGACAAACCACACGAAGGAAAGGGTGAGCACTCTAAATTTCAAAACTTATGGCTTGGACCATTTTTAATTGCTGAAAAGTTCAGTCCTAGTTCCTTTCGATTGCAGAATCTCGAAGGGCTTCTTGACACCTACTCGGTGAATGGCCAAGCCCTGAAAAGATACTTTGCTTGATAACTACCCTTGTATATTATGTATATATTATATTTTTATTTTTTGTTTGCCTTTTAGTTTTCTTTCTGTTTTTTTTTTATTTTGATTTGAATTTATCAGTTTGTGTTTTTGGACATACACATACTTGTATACTGAACTATTCAGACAAAAATGACAGAAAATTTCTTCGCTGAAATAACTTCTGAAAAATTTGTACAAACATCAATGGTATATTTTTGAAATATATGTTGGATAAGTCTGTTGTTTGAAAGAAGTTTACTGATTTCGATCTCTAAGAAAAGTTCGTCATGATCATCTATTATCTTTTTACGCTGTCCCTTTTCCGTAAAGGAATAACTCAGAAGATGTCTCCCTGACTTAGGAAGTTGTTTTTGTAAATAAAACATCTCTGGATCTAAATAAAAGACAGTTCTAAAAAAAAATTCTGATGAGGTTTGAAAAAATATGTTAAAAAATCATGATTTTCAGCGTCACCCCGCTCAAATATATATCTATAAAAAAAAAAAAAAAAAAATTATGAATAAGAGTTGTGGGAAGTGCTTGTAAACCCGTTGGGATACTGAACAGGTCTGTTGGCAGCGGGTAAATGCATGCATGGCGCCAAGACAACTTCGTCAGGGTACTGAATAGGCCCATTGGCAGCGAAGCAATGTCGGGTATATGAAAATTCGCAAAAAATAAACCTCTTTAATGTCCTTTATTTTGATCCAGAACTTATTGGCAGGATACATATGTCAGAGTGGGTTAAATGGAAACCCTGTCGAGGCTATGGATGCCTGCTAGCAGCAGTGTCCATGCCAACATTATTGGAGATTTTATCTTTAACATCGTGACTTGCTGGTCTTAAGTTTGTTATCAATTTTCATCTTTTGAAACACTGCTAGAAAAGATGGTTAATGATGATGTTTGTACAATTTTCGGTTGTTATTTTCAAGTTGAAATTATCTTTGTTGTCCTAATCTGAACTTGTTTCTTTGACAGAGATAACTGCTTCTACCAGTGTGTCACCATTGTTGGCAGACAACTCACTTTTTCCTATCGTCTATTAAGCTGCCTACACTAATGTTTTACAAACATCATTTTTTTTTCGTCGCAATTTTCAATAAATGACATTTTCATTTTTGTGACATTTGCACATTTGTCTTCGTTAAGTTTTCACGACTGGAAGCGTGAAAACTTCTCGAAGTCGTATTTCGATCATTATTTGAACTGTCAATATCTATGTTGTCATCATGCCTATTGTGCTCACCTTTTATTAATCATTATAAAACTGGAAAGATCCTCTAATCAGTTCTCATACTTCGGTTGATTGTATAACTTGGTTTTCTTGAGTTTGTAAGGCATTTAGCATTTGGATTTGCTCTTTATATGACTTGCCTGATCATTGATTCTATGAAAATGCATATGGGTTATGATTAGATTTTTTATATATATGTCCTTTGATATAATCCTTATGTCAATATGTTGGCTTGTCAATTATATGAATATCGTTTGGCACCTTGGTTAAACTTTTGATTATATGAAATGATACATTGGCGCATAGTTGATTTTGGCTTTGATTTATAAGTCGGGTGTTTAAAAGCTATGGCATAATGTTTGCGCGCATTGGTATACACATTTGATTTCATTAGTTGGACACATGACTCTATGGTTGAATTACTTTTATGGATTGAACAGCTATGTAAATCGGCGGTTGTACTTGGATAATGAATATTTTGCATGGCAGACTCCACCACCTTCGCATGCTTGCATTTATGCCTATCCCTTTTTGCTCGTTCATTTCTGTTAAGCTCAGATAGTTTGTCTCCTATGTGTGTTGGTGAATTCAAACCCTTCCCCTACCATGCGTTCAGCTCCATGGCACTATTCATGTGAGTCGAGCCCAATGGAAACCAAGCCCTGTTAATGTTTGACAATGCCCGCAGAGACTTGGAGGAAAATGGGTGGCTCCCCTTTATACAATGATTTGAGGGTTTTAACCTTTGTGTAGCACGACCGTTTGTCATAACCTTCGATGGATTTCGAGCCAAGGTGGGCGACATACAGTTAGAGATTGATGAGAAGTTTATCAACTCTGCTACAATGCTACCTGCCTCGGGACAACGTTGGTTTAAGAATTGCAAGGTCGAGGAAGTTCCATGGACATTGTTGTTTCTATCGCGCAAATTCACCTCTTGTGACAGAGATATGCCCATATCTATGCTCAAACCATGATGGCATGAGTTATTAATGCTAGTCAAGCAGTTCGTGACCTGTGAAGGTCGATACAGACTTGTGTTCCTCTACCACCTGCGTTTGTTGATGATTTTTATAGGGTATCCTCTAAACATGCCTTTCTACTTTCATCGTTCCCTGTATAAAATGTCGACAAAGTTTAAGAGGCAAAAGGCTGACAGCAGCCTGTTCCACCATGGGCTTATTAAGCTCATCGTTGTTTATCATTTGAGTTTGCATGGTGATAATTGGAGGGATTTCATCGCCCGTAATGGCTTTGAAGACACCGACCCTGTACAGGTTGATAAACCCATGGTAATTGAAACCAAGGCCGAACCGCCTATACCCTTACATCTCCTACTGCCTAAACCCTCGGCCGACCCTGGTGGTGGCTTACCCGACACTATAACTAAGAGTGCAGAGGCTATTAATAATCCTATGAGTAAAATACCCAAGACAAACCTTGCTGCTAATTCCAAAGGGAAAAGAAATGCCCGACTCATTTCGAGAATGGCCAGAAACAAATCGAAACCCTCTGTCGAGTCCAACCCTATAGTTCTGAGTGAGGATTCTAATTCTGATGTTGGACGTTTCTTGGCCAACGAGTACCCCTACTCGCAGAGTTTATGTCCCGAACCCCCTTATGATTTTGTATCAAACCTTCCCCCTTGCCTAAAGAACGACCCTGACTACCCGTGTATTAAATTTCCTCGTGAAGCCCTCAGCCATTTGGCCAAACCCTCGCCTGCTCTGTCTAAACCCACATAGTCACCTTGTGACCAATGCAATTAATGGTTAGAACGATATTATATTGATGTTCCTATACTCCAATCGAAGATTCAATCACTGGAAGATCAAATTGCAGTGCTAACCAATCAAAAATCCAAGCTCCAAGCAGCAGATAAAAAGCAAAAGACAACCGGCTCCATCTTGTTCAAAAACATGGAATCAGCCACGGCCGTTGTCAATTCTAAATTGGCATAATCAAGCAGCCTCGTTACTATACATGTATGGTTTTGACATCATTTCTATTTTGTAAATAATCTAGGTTGATATAATGATTTGAATTCAGTTTTTAAATAGCTCTGAATGACTCTGTTATAATGCATGCATTCTATATATGGATTTGCTTTGAATAAAAAGAAATTTTTATTCGATATACGATCTGATCATTCCTAATATAGCAATCGATAGATTTTGATTGGATTTGTGTGGTCTTAGTTTGGATTTGATTGATTGGTTTGATTTATTGAGTTAACAAAATTAATAGTTTGTCTTCGACTGGATTGGTTTGTATCCGATTTGAAAAGGAAGTTTTTCATACTCAGTTTAGAACACAATCATGTTCGGATTTGATTTTGTCCATATGCTATGGTTGGTGAATGATTTTATTGAGTTTGGTTGTTACGATATACTCTGTCTTACAATTTTCAAAGTTGAAATACTGCTCTGATTTGATTCTAATTTGGGAAACAAACTACTCTGTTTTTATAAAAATAATATGTTCATTTAAGTCAGTGCAGGTATGCCCGAATCATGGAATGGATTCGATTCGTAACAACTATTCTAAACCCCAGCTGATTGATTCGTTTGATTGGAACGATTTCGTTTTGATCAAAGTCATTTGCCCATTTTTCCATAACAAGTTATGAATTCTATTGCCAATCATTCGAGCCTGTTATGGTTTTATTTGAATTAATTTTCACACCGGTTTGAATTGATCTATTCGTGGCCTCAACCGTTTTTTGTGTCAACACAGTCATATCGATTGGAATGATCTTTTCGAATTCATATTTCCTGTTGACAAGGCAACGTAATAGTTGCTTGTCATTTGTTTTGATTATAATCGTTTCAATTAATATCAAAACGATTTCACAACTGTTGGATTCGATTGGTTATGAATCAAATTGATTGATTGTGTTATTTTTACCAAATCCGGTTACGATTCGTTTGAATGTAATCGATCTTGCTTACCCTAGTTTGCAAAAAATGAATGATCAGATATCTTGTACGCACTCTGTTACACCTTGTTACGATTTCGTTTGCTATATCGTCACAGCCATAACGAATTGTAAATGATCCTGTTCGATTCGATCATATCTCCTATTGGTAAAACAACATAACAAATGCATAAGTTTTGTTTTTGTATTGATTGCATTGGATGTCAAATGGGTTCTCAACTGTTCGATTACGGTTCTGTTGACCTGATCTTGTGGTAACAAAAACAAAACAGAGTATGCATATCTTCGTAGTCATTTAATTGATTTGGATCCTATTTGAGTTAATAATGGAATAACGATTTCAATTTATGATTCGTTCTCAAATAATTATTGGATGTCAATTAAATGGAATTTTTTTTAAAAAGATTTTCGATTAATTTCAATGCTGATTCTGTATCTTGATTTAGACTAGCTACAGAATCAAAGGATTCTGTAGCTAGTCTATAGAATTAAATTTTCTATCATTTATTAATAAAAGATCCTTCTAATTTGTTCGTTTTTGGTCCTTTTCAGGTGAATTCGAATTGCACGGGATTTGATGGGCAGACTAGAGGATATTTAGATGTTTTATTTTTATTTTTATTTTAGTTTAGACAACTTTGGGATATCTTCCCAGATCTTATGTAAACAATTTTATAACTTCCACAGGGAGGTTTTACCCTGTGGAAAAACTTATAAATACTTGTTATTTTTTGTAATAAGGATCATCCTCGCTTGTGGGAGAACCAGGATTATGGATATCTAATAGAGACTGAGACAAAAATTGATGTTCTGCTACATCTTTAGCTTTCATAATATCAATCTTTTGTTTCATGTTTATGTTATCAATTTGCATTTGATTAATGACTACTTTAACTATATTAGTCTTGTGCAAATGATATGATTTAATTAATATAATCCATATATGATTTCTTCCAGTATTTAAAAACATAGCAATTACTTGATTCAGTTTATGAATGACATATTTCTCTTCTTCATTAATTGGATTATTATGTATAATTCTTTGCATAACAGGTTTACCTAATTGTAGAGATTTATAAATCATATAATTGTTATGATTTTTATGTCTTGTTTGTCCTGTAAACAAACTTAAAGAGCATTGCAGCTTATCGTTTACGAGAAGCCTCTGGATTATTCGGTGCAAGTTTCCTTCCTCCGATCTGCTTGAACAGTCATCATACACAGGACAAATCTGGAGTGTTTCCAGGTCAGTTTGTTGTTTATTTGTTTAGTGTATTTGTTAGTATTTTAGTTAGATATATGTGTAGTTAGTATATTAGATTGTTTAATTTCAGTAAGTTTTATTTCTTGTTCATAAAATCATAAAATTAACAAAAAATACCTTTCTCTGTCTTAGGGCAGATAGCAAATGAGTTTTCAGGTTTTATTTAAATCTGTATTTTGTGAATATTGTATGTTTTGTGAATAAGTTATATTTCAGTTAGTAGTTTGTATATATAGAAATAGTAGATTAGTTAGTTTGTTTAATAGTTAGTTTTAATTAGGTTAGTTAAATTAGTTCGTTTTATTTATTGTTAGTTAGTTAGTTTGTTTTATTTAGTTTTAGTTAGATTAGTTAGTTTGGATTAGTTTTCTCTTTGGTTTTCTTAGGACCTTAGATCGGCTAACGGAGCCGCTAAACCCGTCAGGGTGGTTCATTCCAAACGGCTTGGGTTATTAGACAACCCCAGACCGATTCCACTCTCTCAGTTGACGGATGGTTAATTTCTCCCGTCAATAGGTTTGCAATATGCGTAATCGATTTTATGGTTAATTTGCGAATCATTTTTGCTCCATTTGCTAAAAAAAAAAAAAACATTTTTGTAAGTTGAAGGTTTGAGTGTTTCTATGACGAAACAGTGGATGAAACTGTCCTTACATGATGAAACAATGACTCTGAGCCGAAACATATGGCTGAAATTGTGTGTCTCGCTTATTGAATTGCATTTTATCACCTTCATAAACCTACAAATCACACCTTGAACTTGGACCTCCCAATAAAACACAACCAAACATTAGAACTGGTCTGCAATTGCAAGATAAGAGTTGCACTTTTCCACAATGAAACTGTAAATCCCATGCTGAAAAAATGACATTTTTTCTATAACAGTGGTTGAACCATCCCACGATTGAACTATGTCTTCTTGGTTTGGTTTATTTATAGTTTTGAGTCACATCAATGTCGCCTTGTCCTCCGTCTTTATCCTATAACATGGAAATTAACTCTGCAACAATAAAACAATATGATCATGATAATTTATGTCTTCACATCGTAGATCTGCACGTTTAAGGTGCATTGTGCTTAGGCCAAGAGGAGAAGTAAATAATAATTAATATGAAAATGTGAATGGGATTGACTGAATTGTGTCCACGCTTAAACCTGTAGCGATACCATATCTAGCCTTCACCTTTTGAACTCTACAATTAAAACCTAGAATAAGACATGCATAATTTTCTCCCAACATCCAAAGCATAAGAAACGTTTGGCACATAAAGAGATATTGCACATACATTGATAGAGTGTCCACTGCTTAATGAATTTTCTATAAATTGATGAACTTCTTCTTCCATCAATGGGGCAAGGATTCATGTAAATACCTGTTCTGTAATGGTTAGGTTTCGATTTGAAATATAAGTATTTGCCCCACATGGTATTCCAAACCACAGACAGTTCTGGAGTAAATATTTTTTGTGAGGAATATCAGGCAATGGATTTATTGCATATCCCTTTCATCCATTTCACCATTAAATAATTAAAAATCGACGCCATTAATGAATAAATGTGGTCACTCCAGATTTCTTTGCGCAATCGATAATTCTTACGATCAATCATTTCTTATAAGTGATGTAAGATCGAAGATCCATCTGGTTTTATTTTTTTCCCTCTTGTTATACATTCTTTTGATTTGATAGTATCTGCATGTGGAATACTTTCCATCATAGCTACATGTGATCCAAGTCTCAAGTCACCTGTGGAAGATCCCATGGAAATACTCTAGAAAGGATATTCTATCACTATATTTTTAGCAGTTATTGCATTTACTAGGTCTACATGTTGGCTTCATTACACCGATCAAGATCCTACAACATGGTTACACTTTGCACTATGTGGGCTAGTAGGAATAATAACAACCTATCATTTTGTTTGGATCACTCAATACTATACAGATTACAAATATGAGCCTGTACGGACACTGGCATTGTCAATCTCTACAGGACATGGGACGAATATTATTGCAGGAGTTAGCTTGGGTTTGTAATCAACTACTCTTCCAGTTCTTGTTATCACTGTGGCAATAATTTTTTCTTTCTGGCTTGGATGAACTTCAGGTCTAGTTGAGTTGGATGGAACTCCAACAGGTGGTATTTTTGGAACAAATGTAGCTACTATGGGAATGCTTAGTACTGCAGCATATGTTTTGACAATGGATATGTTTGGGCCAATAGTTGATAATGCAGGTGGAATTGTGGAAATGAGTCAACAACTTGAAAGTGTAAGAGAAATCACATATCTACTTGATGCAGTTGGGAACACCACAAAAGAAACCACCAAAGGCTTTGCAATTGGATCTGCTGCATTGGCTTCTTTTCTTTTATTCAGTGCCTATATGGATGAAGTATCATCTTATTCTCATCAAACTTTCAACCAGGTTGATATAGCTATTCCAGAGGTGTTCCTTGGAGGTATATTGGGATCGATGCTAATTTTCCTATTCAGTGCATGGGCAAGTTCTGCGGTTGGTCGAACAGCCCAGGAAGTTGTTAAGGAAGTGTGGAGGCAATTTATAGATCGACCTGGCATAATGACATATCAAGAGAAACCATATTATTCACGTTGTGTTGCAATAGTAGCATTTTCTTCACTCCGGGAGATGATAAAGCCTGGTGCTTTAGCATTTATATCTCCTATTTTCATTGGTGTCTCATTTAAGATTATGGGACAATATCGACTCCTGAGCAAAACGAAGAAGATGCATCTGAAATTCCACGCCCATGATTTCATTGATTGTTTTTTTCTTACGAGATACACTTGGATCCGATAAAGATGGCGATGATCTTGACTAAAACTATTCTATATGGTTGTTGAGATTCTGTGCATGATTGTTTAGATTGTCACGAATCCTCTCCTTCAACCTTATATTTTTGCAGTGATCTAGCAGTTGGACATGCGATTGAAGGTAGGAATGTAGGCTCAGGATAAGGCTCAATCAATCATGACATTCAATCTCCATGCTATGATTACTTCGCTCGAACAATGAATAATCATCTACCAAGCATGGAATTTTCTACCTCTTTTCTGATAAACCATTGTTGATGGAATCGGTGTGCCAATGGTCAGTGCCCAGGTGTGGATATGGGTTCAAAATCGATATCTACTCATGATAAGGTGGCCACGACATTCAATTCGGCGATATGTGCATACAAAGATATGATGATTGCAAAGATCTGTGCATTCAACAACCTGCCCATCTACGATGGAATCGGATGAGGATGAATGGTCGCCAGTAAATCAAAAATCAAAACTTATTCTCTGCATGGTGTGCATAATATCCGTGATCTACGGTTCCATGATACACAACTAACATCCACCTATCTAAATCCAGCTAGTGACCATGTTAAATCCAACTGTCCTGAAAGGAAGCGTGTTCCTATTTATACTACATTACAGAAACCCAAAGTTGTGAAATTTGCTCCTGCAGATTGGTTACCACATGGTGGATTTTATATGGAATTGTACCATTTATCTAGGCACTTCTAGGGATTATTTCAAGTCCGAGGATGCAAAGAGCACATTTTATTCAAGACTTCAAATTGGGGAGCAATGTTTCTCACAGTTCTGACCATGAAGCTACCAGAAACAGGTTTGCAATAGAAGATGTTCTTGTATCTAGCCCTCTTAATGGCCAAAGACCACCATTAACTGAAAATAACCATGCTTCTGCAACAAGTGTCACAGATGCTTCAATTCATGTGCAATCTGATGTTTTGATGTGGCTCAAGTTAAAGCTTCTTCCACGAACCAAGCCATTGGATGCTACTTCTCAGACTGCAATATTGGATGTTAAAGAGAACTCACATGGTGGGTTGATGAGCAAGTCATATGACTATCACTCTGCTGCTGGTTCATTGCCTGTTGAGGTTTCTAGCGAAGGTGTAGGAAACAACACTCAGGAAGTCAACTGGCACAAGTCAACTGATTCTGCAAGCTTTAATATTGGACCACAGAGAAGTCTGCCTTCATCTCTATTAGAAAATTCCTCTCATGTACCTGGTAAGTATGGGCATGGGCGAGCTACTTCAGCTGTGGAGCTTGGTCAAGAATTCTCGAGATCAACATCTCACATAGTCAATAGACATAAATTCTCAAGCTAGGGATCCCCTATTCCAAAGGATGTGTCATTTTCACGTCTTACAGACTCATCTGTCACAAGAGAGTTTCGCTCCATCTCTGTTCAAAGACAAATAAATGGGTATTGACATGATTTTGTGTGTTGTTGAATAGCAGGAAAGACTTTGGCTCTGCCTTGGATCATGTAGAACCTGCATGGTAAAGACACGTTGAACAGGATTAAAAGCAGACATTTTACAGGGTTCATTTGTTATGTCTTCCTTCCATCTTGTGTACAGGCGTTGAACTCAGAATCCAGCCGTAACCATTATCATCTCCTAGGTTATCTTCTGATTTTATCATTAGTGTTGCATAAATTCTTAAATATTGATTTCTTATAGATTAATTACCAATATTTATTGCCATGCTGATTGCTTGCATGAAGTTTTATGTTTAGTTGTTTTAGAGGTGGTCTACAATTTATTTATCGCATGACAAACCCATTGGCAATTAATGTTGGTAGGGAATTGTTTCCCGTGCCCTCAAAAATATCCCCACAAAGATCTTCATATTTCTGCCGAGTTCTTGTACTCCTAAAACATACGTTTGCATGGAATGTTACAACACATATAAACTGTTCATCAGAAAACAAAACAATATTTCATCACAGTGATTGATTTACAAAACATCAAAACGAGTACAGAGGGCGAGCAGACATTTTCGACTTCTGTCTAGGCAATTACAATGGCACTTAGTTAGTTGTCATGGTTTCCGTTCTTCCTCTTTGATACGGCTTGGATGGG
>JZKD02S0982925.1:38863-51216 GCA_000966675.3 Picea glauca | reverse complement strand
ATAAAAATAAATAACATAAAAACAATATAAAAAGAAAAAGCTTTAGTAAATGGATTTTAATCAATTCTTGAAAACTATGTCAAAGTAATGTTTTTACAACGATGCTAACTTGGTTCATGGAGTCACTTTAGCCAGCAATAAACGTTGAACCAAGCGCGCATGCAACAACCATGGCAACAGGTAGAAAAATGACTTTTATTTTTACTTTATAGAATTTGTCCTTCTTTCTGCATGTTCCATTTTTCTTTGAACATCTCACATGTTGTCATGCAAGATTTGTACTAAGTTTTTTTTCAGGAGTGCGGATGATCGCATCTTACTACTGAAGTGATCTTCAAACAATCACAAAAATTTTTGAAACAGGACATGCTTTCTTGACTTCTTGCCGCAATTGTATCATAAACATCATGACGTTTGCAGTTCCACATAAACCTTTTCATAAACCTATTTGCGTCATGAATACCTTCCGCTCATTTCTCCTTCATAGAACATTGATCATCCATGTCTTGAAGCCCATTTTCCATTGACTTATCCTTCATGGCTTCGCACACACCTATATTTCTGAGTCACATACATCTATTTAGCTTTTTCAGTTCAACTTGCCTTGTCAATAAAACTATCCAACTCCCTTTCCCTGACTACATTGCCTTGCCATAAACACTATTACTACTGAGATATTTTTATAGTCCTAACACTCTTTTTATCTGAACATGTGTTGATTGATGTGGGATTCCTTAAGGCCCACCTTTCAACAAGTCTTGCCCCATCGACCTCAACACCTTATCTGGGATATAGACTAGAGTCCATTTTGAGTACCTGGAGGCTTGCATGCCTTAATGGCAAGTTCTCTCGCTGACAATCATGGGAATATATCAATGTCCCTTAATCGTCAGATCTTGCAAGTGGCTTGACCTCAGATCATTAATTCATACTTCGCCATATGTACTCGGGTACCTTGGCACTCATTGAAATCAATGGTGAGTTGCCTCGCATTGGTTAACGACATTCATCATTGGTCGGTAATCCAATGACTTATTTTCATGCTCAACATCGACACATTCATTCGCATGATTAGAATTGTACCATCAGATTTAGAAACGGGTGAAGACTATACACTTTTCATGACTCTAACAACAGTTATAGTAGCATGACCATAGCTATCTGAGAGTACTACAGTTCTACTCTCACACTTTCTCTTTTCCATGATTCATTCAGCAGCAGTTCAGATCCCTCCACTTCACATTCTATGCTCCAGCCAATAGCAGTCCCAGCTACAGCCACAGTCACTTTCCATATGATCCTGTAGCAGTGACGTCTTCCAGGATCTAGCAGTCGCATCAACCATATTCCTATTTCATAGTTCATCAACATTTTGGGTAAGTGGAGGTATGCTATTTTCTAAACTTTAATCATGTAATTCCTCAAACTGCTAGTAATGAATAATTTGGAAAATTCCCTCATTAAGTTCCCTTTCCTTTTTCACTTCTATGAATTATGCCACGTTGCATGAGGACATGCAACAAGTTAACTTGGGGGGTAGGAGACTTTATTCACTATCATCACTCCATTTTTCCATGACCATCATTCCATTTTTTCGTCTCATTTACCAGTTATGAACATTTCTTTTCCAACGATACTCTGTTGCACTTTACTTCATAAGCATTGATATACATATTGGCATGATTCACACATATACAAAAACAAAAAAAGGGTTTTATTATACTAAGTGATGTTTTCCTTATGCACATTGATAGCATACATTTTCCAGTAAAAATATGAGAAAATTATTATCATAACAACAAGAGAACAAATAACGAAATGAATGTTGTTAGCACAAGAACCAACATTCTTTATATTCATGGTTGTCACACAAGAACTAACCATACAAAAAATTTCAGTTGTTACTCATGTAAATCCCATCCTAGAAAACATTCATTATCATCACTCAAAGCCAACATTCATATGCCAAAATTTCTTAAGAAGATCCACGCATGGTTGCATGAGGACATGCAACAAGTTAAGTTGGGGGGTATGTTGGGGCTCAGAAATGTCCTGTTCTCATCCACCTTTCCCTTCATCATTCTCCACATTTCATCGTCCCATTAACCTTTCATGATATCATTTCCATAAATATACTTTGTTTTCACCTCATTGTTCTCCACTTTATTCATTTTAGTATTTAAAAGGAATTTGTGATTAAATGTTAGAAAATCAACATGTTTTCATATATATCTCAAATATGTGTGAGCTTTGTAATGTGTAGGAATATGAGAAGGATTAATTCAAATGACTTCTCGAATACTTCCTCCACCTTTTCAATATTTGAGGAGATAATTCAAGCCCATTCTAAGGAGAAGATCATGGAGATTTGGTTGGAATATCTTATCCAAGATATGTGAGAGATATGTCTGAGGATTTAAAGGGATTATATTTTGTAATAATGGGAAATAGGTTGAGAGAATAGTGGATCTGTAATAATGAGATGGTTATCTTATATTCAAGGCTCTCATGTATAAAAGAGAGTGATCTCTCTTCATGAGGATTGAATAATTAGATTATGCAAGTAGAATAGGAGCTAGATTATGTTTTGGTTTTCGAAAGAGGAAAGGATTCTTAGCTTTGATTCATGGTTTTGGTTTTCATGCTTTCATTATTATGTTATGAAGATTGATTTGGTTATTTTAATATAAGATTGCTTCATTAGAGTGAGCTCACATATGTTGTTGTGTCATTTAATTCTTCACATGTTGTACTTGTTTTTCCTTCATGTAGTTCTCCATTTCTAGATTAATTTCCTTTATGCAATTTCCCATTCTTAGAGTAATTTCATTTATGCAACTAGAGTAATGATTCAATTCCAATCGCGTGTTAGATTAATGATTCTATTTCAGTCGTGTGTTAGATTAATGATTTGATTTCAATCATAGCTTAAACATTAGATTAGATTAGTCTCACTTCAATCTTGCATATACTTTGTGTGTGCTTCGTCAGTTTATGACCCCCAGGTTGACAAATTAGATAAGTTGGGAAAATACTACAATGCAATTAATTCAACATTAGTTCGGCCCAATGTAACGATTGTTGTTCCTTTTGCAAGTCATGATGTTCCTTTGAATAGATCAACTGTCATTCCCTTTACGATTGTTTTTCCTTTACAGGTGTTGCATCTCTGGAGTCTGGGTATTGAAAACAGAAGGTAAGAACCTATGTAGGCGACAAGTAAAATGCTTGTGACAACGCCTACCTTTGGTTGATGCATAGAGGTTGTTTTTAGGACATCTTTAGAGCCCAACACCTGTAATAACCCATACATCAGACTTGTGGTAGACCTACTTTCGTAAGGGTCAACTCTTGGATTTTCTTAGTCAACACAAAGATTTGGCCATGCAATTGAAAAATATTATCATCCTCTGGATGTCTCATGATTCTTAAATTCCCTATATATCCTTCCATATCCTAGATATTAATTGTCTGCTCCATTGCCTCTCCCAATGTAGCTATCCTTTGTTGATTTATAGGGATATCTGGCAAAGGTAAAAACCCATGAATAAACCATTCTCTCTAATGATCCTCATGGATAGAATTCACCAATTTTCCTATCACATATTTAAACCTTTGGTTTTAATCTCGAGTAGACTCAACATCCATTTTCTTTATCTCCCACAACACGAAGAGAGGTTTTTGTTCTGATTGAGGCAACCATAATTCTACTATAAATATCTGCTTCACCTAAGAGAGCATGCAAGCTTTCTCTTGAGCCCTTGTTTTGATTTCCTTCATGTACCATTTCAAGGCCCAATCTTAATGTACTAACTTATTCACATCCATAGTTATGTGATACCGCCATATGGCTTCACATAGTGTTATAGCACAAAACACCACACTCATGCTTTTGTACCATGGCCTAACCATTTCCCAATGCTTGCTAGAATTTTCTCCAAATGTACCTCTCAAAATCATCTAAAAAATATGCTTTAAGAGCATTTCCACGTGTTTCACTAGGGAAACCCATGGATATGCTCTTAAATCATGTTTTTAAAATGATTTTGAGAGGTACCTTTGGGGAAAATTCTAGCAAGCATTAGGAAATCGTTAAGCCATGGCACAAAAGCATGAGCGTGGAATTTTGTGTTATAACACATAAAAACCAATGTTGTTCAATGTATTCATCACCCTTACCCAAAAATTCAGGGTATAGGGTGAGAGATCCTGCATATTGATTCACGATTGTGGGATTAAAAAAACCTACCAGAATGAACCATGATGGTCCTAGTTGTGATAAAAATACAAAAATGGCTACACTTACACTACTACTACTACTACTTGTACTTGTTGGACTTGAAGAATTAGAATAATAGAATTGACAGAAATATGTGTTGTATAAATTACCAAATTTATGGATGGCACTGGGGGAATGGGTGATTCATGGTTGGTTCCTTTACCTCTGAAGAAAAATTATTTGATCTAGGGGGTCTCATTCATTTGTAGTAAAACCTTGATCCACAATGGGATTTCTTAAAACATTCTTTCTCTACCTCCCTCTTTAAATACTACTTTGGCCTTTGAGAAGGCTTGATGATTATCTACAGCAAATTCGATAATATAACCCTCTTGAAAATTTTGCACCCAAAAATCTATAGCACGAGAGATCAACTGATCTAAATGGTGAATATCCGCTAAACCCTCAAGAGTCTATTTATATTTCCTTTTGACTCGATCTTTGTATTCTAATACTTCTTGCAAGAGATCTAACCATTGAAATACTTCTTTTGGGAACCTGATCCAAAAGATTTTGTACTGGTCACTAGTAGGCTCTAAATATAACATCGTTATTTGAAAACCCCTAAAGCTCTTGTGTCACAACTCCACTTCTTTCTGTATGAACGTGTTGGACCTTCTTTCCCACCAATTCTCAATATAATATTTGTAAATCCGATGAGACAATCTCTAAAACTCATTTTAAAGCTCAGGTCTCGGCAAAAGAACCATTTGTTGGTGCAATATTGAGACAAGGATTCTCTGAGTTTTCCAACAAAAAACATCATTGTAATCTAGGTGTGTCATCATATTCATCCTTTCATAAGGGAAGGAAGTCTCACCCCAGGCATGACCTAGACTTGGAAGATGATGTGAGTTAGAAAGAACGCAACATAATATTTACATTAACATTAATTAGAGACATGAAATAGATCCCAAAGACATTCATAAAAAACAATTGAATACTTGATCATTCAATAAATAAGAAATTTGTGACATAACTATAGATCCATGCACATCATATCATATTAGAATAGAAATAAAATGTAGGTCCCAAACACTTCTTTATATTAGCAACTCCAATCATTCCAAAATCAACATATCACTTGCAAATTTGGGTCATTTTGTGACGGCTATTTCGATGCTATGTCGTGGATATTGCGACAAATATTGAGTCTCTCAAACGTCTTTTGGAAATTTCAATGAACTTGAATTAATGTTGCAAGAGCGATGACTGTAGGGAACTACTCACAATTGCGACAAAAAAAGAAATATTGTCGCCAATACAACAATATAGGAAAACTAAGTAAAACTAAATGTTCGTCGCTATTGTGGAAATCACATGGTATAATGCACCGACAACGTTTCTTGGTTAATATGGCATCTTCGTCACATAATTTATATTGTGTGTTGCAATTGTGATGACAACTTTTCATTGTTTATATAGAAAATTTGCCGCATGGTTTTTAGTGTTGTCACAATTGCGACGCCCACAAGGTATATAGAAACGGACAACTTTCATGGTTTATATAGAAAATTTATTGCAACATTCCTATAGTGTGTCGCAATTGCGACGACAACTTTCTGTGGTTTATACAACAAATTCATCGCAACAATTCTAGAGTGCGTCGCAATTGAGACGACAACTTTTCGTGGTTGAAATAGCAAATTCATGGCATTATTTTTTTGGTTGTCGCAATTACAATGCCCTCATGGTATATAGTGACAAGAAACTTTCTTGGTTTATATAGAAATTTCGTTGCAAAAATTTTGTTGTCGTTGCAATTGTGACGACAACTATTTATTTAAAAAAATTTATTTATGGGCAAAATAAATAAAATTTTATTTTTGAGCAATCTTGTGGGAATCTTTAAAATTAAGGGTTTATTGGGATTTATGCCAAGTAGGTTTTGGTGTTTTATAGTATATTGATGATGTCTTAGTGGTTCTTTTATCATTGACATTAGAAACATTTTAGGGTTGGGTTACTAATATTAAATGACTTCATTTATACATGAACTAGGTTATAGTCATATAATGACGATGATAGTTAAGACGATCATGATGGCAATGCCCCTCTTAAATTAAATACAATATTTTGCATGTTTGGAACTCTTAGGTGTTTATGGTACCTTATACAAGTTCAATTTTCATTTTCATTTAATTATAAATGAAATTGAAAATTGAACTTGTCTAAGGTACCATAACCACCTAAGAGTTCCAAACATGCAAAATATTGTATTTAATTTAAGAGGGGAATTGCAATCATGATCGTCTTAACTATCATCGTCATTATATGACTATAACCTAGTTCATGTATAAATGAATTCATTTAATATTAGTAACCCCACCCTAAAATGTTTCTAATGACAATGATAAAAGAATCACTAAGACATCATCAATATACTAGAAAACACCAAAACCTACTAGCAAAAATTACTTCCTCTTTGCAAAAATAAACTAAATTATTGTAGTGCTTATTTAAACAATATTCTCAAAAAATATTAACAATATTTTCCAACATTCCCCATTGTATATCTGAAATATGTCTGCAAAAACTTGTATAGATATGCACTCTAGATATGGGGTATTTACACCAATGCAAATTTGGGTATGCACTCTCGATATTGGTGTATTGATTATGGAAGATACATGGTATACTCCATGACTGGTTGACAAAGTAATGAACATACTACTAAGTTAGTTGTTTTATCTAGTATATACCCAAATTGAGTCAGTTATGGTTATAGATTGCAATACGACCTATGGAAGTAAAGGAAATTGTATGACGAGATACTCATCAATGAGGTATGAATAAGAGAAATCACATATTCAATATAAGTAATGACATAATATATGATATGTAATTGATGAGTAAGGATCAAAGAACATGTAGTGTATATATTTAATAGTATGTACACTACATACCTATAACAATGTTGTATCAAATATATCATGAGTATTAATCTCAGGATTCAATGAGATTAGAGAGTTCAATACAAGTCAAATCAAATAAATAGGATAAAGATGAACAACTTTAAACATAGATAAGCTAATCCCTATGAATAGTAAGTAGTATGTGTGATTAACCTATGTTAGTTTCCATAAGTAATAGCTAAACCAATAAGCATGATATAATATTTTGTCAATGTGTGAAATCAGTGCAATGTAATCTACATAATGAGAATCAACTTATTGTATATACCATATTACTTTACCATGTCATTTCTCAGCTGAATATAGTGTTTTTATACTACAATAGTGTCACTACTAGTTATGGATAATAGTATAAATTTACTAGTTCATCTTATTGGAATGTGATTATTACACTCAAATCACCATAAGTACTTACATAATGTTATACACCTTGTAAACTACTTTCTAAGGTAGCTATAAGAAATACACTAACCAAACATGTAGAGCTTAGTGATGGGATAGATAAGGCTACTAGTGTTTATAACAAGATATATGACTCACACTTATTCTGTAATCATTAAACCTTAACCAAGGTAAGTAAGGATATGTAACTTGTATTTTGATTATTCCATACTAATACCTCTTTCTTCAGAATCTAACTTACCTCGGATTAGGCTAGGTGACAAGTACTATGGAGATGGGAACTACAAGGTGGAGGAGAAAATTCCTCCAAGTTGGCAATTGGACAACCTTACAGGTACAGGCTGGGATTTCAATGTAGAGGTAGACAAAGCGATTGGAAAGGAGGAGGAGGATTATCCTCACCACATTTCCAACCATCTTGTAGAGGTGCACCTCCAAATCCTCTTCGATATTAGGAAAAAGCAGGAGGACCATGTACACTCTCAGAATGTCATCAACCAAAGAATGAAAATCTTTTTCGAGGCACTGTTGATGCTCCATGGAATACTATATGTCCGATGTGTAGCCAGTGGTTCACCCAAGAATACACTATTCATGGACATCCAACCCCAGCAATGGAATGAACCCCCCAGGTTCTAGTTTTTTTGTCTTTCTAGTTGCAGAGTTGGTGGTCCAATAGGCCACGAAAATATGATAGATGTGAAATGTACATTTAATTAGAAAATGTGGCATCGTGTGTATAAATACATAATGGAAACTTTTTCCCAATAAAAAATTCATGCCGCACAAGTAAGAAATGGAAACTAGGGCCCAAATTACAAAATTCACATGGCGGAAAAGAAAAATGGAAGTATTCATTGTCCCTTTCTGCCCTTTCTATTACCAAAGTCATATTCAATGGTGATATTACACATGTTTGTTCTTGCGGAACCTCAAGGTTGTCGACATCAAGTGTTTTTGTGAAAGTGTATGTACCCTTGCATCTCAAAGAAGGCAATCAGATATCTAAGCCAATTGTTCAATTTATTTGCATCAAGTCTACTATTAAATATGGTTTCCACCTTTGCATTTATTTTGAAAGGATTGGCTACACCCAATATCAATTGTTGGCCAATTGAAGTGTTGTTTCTAATAGAATTGACGCTTAGGGGATTTACCCATACACTTGGGATAAAGATTATATGCTCTCTCACAAGGATGAACCATGCTTATCTTAGACATCATTGAATTAACTAAAATATTTTTTTCTTTCACACAAAACATTGTGAGCCTATGAAATTACTCTATAGTTGATGAACCTATCATTCAATATATTGAATTMTTTTTGGAAATGATTTCCTCCTTGTTTCACAYGGKAMTTACATCATAATKCYCMTCKATATTCDATAACCTAGTAATTCAACCTCCAAGGGTTMTTCTCCAATAGTAGATAATTKTTGTATTTCCAAACCATCAATATGTTTCTCACAACTTTCCAATGTTGTAGGTTTGGAAACCAATGCTTTGGTTCCAAAATTAATCAACATGAACTCTAAACTTGGTTAGTGACTCTTCCAAGGTTTGGTTCTTACAATGCATTGCTTATTTTAATTTATGTGTGTGTGCAATAGGAATTGCAAATAAACATCCACAAATGACATTCAAGCATCAACAGGAAACACATAATGTTTGCATAAAAATAACAATGGATTCACTAAAGGGGCCTTGGTTCATTGGTAAGGTCGATGGAGTAGTAATCCATCCACCATGTTTCCATTCTTGTTGTGGTTTTCCACACTCAAATGGTATGAGTCCCAAAGAGATGAATATGAGTTGAAGACTTGAACAATTTTGGTGAAAAATCTACCCCTCAAACCTGGCACCTAAGTCAAAGGAATTTTGTGTTATGCAATGAAACCCTCAACCTCAATGTGTGCTTCTCTAACCACTTCCAACAAAAATAAATTTGTAATAATATCCATTATGAGACATATGTAAAACAAGTTTACATATTTTTTCGTCAATGAGCCTTAAAGGGCTCCATGTCTTGCCCCATCAATCACCTATGGGTATACTTCATATGAATAAAATTAATATCTTGAAAAAATGATTGTCATCCCTTTTCCCCCCATTGAAGTTATCATGCTTCCCCCATCTCTCTTAAAAATACCATGAAGGTATAGGATATCATTTCAAAGTTGCCCAGTTGTTGTCACCATGGGGTATGAACATTCATTGTTTCTATAAGGTACTATATCTTAAACATCTGACATGAATATCTTTCAACAAATTGATGAATGACAAGTATTGTCGTCTACCTTTCTCGGGTACTTTGACATCATAGAAATGGAAGCATGAACACCAAACCACATATGGAAACAATTGTATTGACTATATGGACAGAAAAAGAAAGAAGATTTATGTCAAATCATTAGAAGTTGTCAAGAGATCAACAAGCATATCTTCTATCAAACATCAAGCAGTAAGGAAACTAGGCACGGAATATATCTCCCACATTTCCATAAACAAAAAAACCATATTTTGGTCAAAAACTTGAAAGAAATATGAGACTTACTTGATGAACAATAATGACGTGACGATCATGAAGTTGTTGAATGATCATGTTACAAACAATAGTCTTTTTGGAATTCGTACCACCCGCAACACCTGCAGAATTCATGTGCAAGTATCTTTAATAACAAATAATTAACATGTACATGAATATACATGATACATGTAGATAAGGTTTTTACAATATTCACTTCACACATCTGTCCTAATGTCATATGAAAAAAATCCTCTTAATCCATCTAGCATACAACATTGTCTATAGTTTTATACTTTAGGATTATTAATAATCTCTAAGATATTTTATGTAAGGAAAATGTTTTTAGAAATTTCAATTGTTGTAACTAATAAGAATACAAATATATAATAAATGTATGAGTTCTCCTTGTGCATAAGAAACCACTTTTGTTAGTAAGCCTCTTGTGACATTAATACCATTTATCGATCATTATTATTGTATTTCCATACTAGTAGAATGCTATTGTCTATCTGTTCTAAGTATGGAAAATAATAATGCTAGGGACCATATAGCTGATTAAAAATAAGTGGACAATTGAGTTCATTATAGTGAGTAATTTTTATAGCTAGTTGTACCAGTTGAAAAATGTTCATTTCAAATAATGATAGAGATTCTAGTTAGAATATGTCATAACAACCACTAGAAGTTCATGAAAATTGAATCTGGTAAATGTATGGAAGAGGTGTGCACATTGCATCTCTGGTCAATAGTACAAAGTATGCAACCCTAAAAAATATAAAATAATGGAATGAAACCATTGACAGAGGAAATACCAGTATAGAAATTGATCACCACATTCTAAGGCCAATAAGCAAGGCTAAAACAAAAATAAAATAGAAAAATTTGAAAAAATACTTCCTCTTTGCAAAAATAAACTAAATTATTGTAGTGCCTATTTATAAAATATTCTCAAAAAATATTAACAATATTTTCCAGCATTCCCCATTATATACCTGAAATATGTCTACAAAAACTTGTATAGATATGCACTCTAGATATGGGGTATTTACACCAGTGCAAATTTGGGTATGCACTCTCGATATTGGTGTATTGATTATGGAAGATACATGGTATACTCCATGACTAGTTGACAAAGTAATGACCGTACTACTAAGTTAGTTGTTGTATCTAGTATATGCCCAATTTGAGTCAGTTATGGTTATAGATTGCAAGACAACCTATGGAAGTAAAGGCAATCGTATGACGAGATACTCATCAATGGGGTATGAATAAAAGAAATCACATATTCAAGATAAGTAATGGAATAAGATATGATATGTAATTGATGAGTAAGGATCAGATAACATGTAGTGTAGATATTTAATAGTACGTACACTACATACCTATAACAATCTTGTATCAAATATATCATGAGTATTAATCTCACGATTCAATGAGAGTAGAGAGTTCAATAAAAGTCAAATCAAAGAAATAGGATACAGATGAACAACTTTCAACATAGATATGGTAATCCCTATGAATAGTAAGTAGTATGTGTGATTAACCTATGTTAGTTTCCATAAGTAATAGCTAAACCAATAAGCACGATATAATCTTTTGTCAATGTGTGAAATCAAAGCAATGTAATCTACATAATGAGAATCAACTTATTGTATATACCATCTTACTTTACCATGTCATTGCTCAGCTGAATACAACGTTTTTATACTACAATAGTATCACTACTAGTTATGGATAATAGTATAAATTTACTAGTTCATCTTATTGGAATGTGATTATTACACTCAAATCACCATAAGTACTTACATAATGTTATACACCTTCTAAACTACTTTCTAAGTTAACTATAAGCAATACACTAATCAAACATGTAGAGCTTAGTGATGGGATAGATAAGGCTACTTGTGCTTATAACAAGATATATAACTCACACTTATTCCGTAATCATTAAACCTTAACCAAGCTAAGTAATCATAAGTAAATTTTATTGTGATTATGCCATACTAATACTAACCATGGACTATGGTGAAAAGCATAACAACTTCTCACCATAGATTCTTTCATACAAGGGAGCCAAAACAAATTCAAATATAATGGAGTACTTATGCATGGATTATGTTAAGCCCTAATATTGGCTCATTACCACTTAATTGGGGCATATTAGATTAGTAATGTTATTTTATTTATGTCGGATTTAGGCCATTAGTTGTAATTTAGATTAGTGATGTTA
>JZKD02S0982925.1:21241-33952 GCA_000966675.3 Picea glauca | reverse complement strand
GTACTTGAACATTTAAGTGGGGTAAAAGGAGGTTTCCCCCTCCAAGAGGCTTATTATCTGAAATTATCTCTTTTTCAAGGTGTTGAGTACTTTTCCTGAGGTTTTTCTATGCTATCTTGATGTTTGGTTCTTAACAGATTATCCAAAAGCCTTGGAAATAATCATGTACAAGTGCAAATGAAGGATACTAGGTGGGCTTGAAACAAGATAACTCTTAGCTCACACATACACAATACATAAGATAAGACGCCATGTAAAACTCAAGTGCACCACTATCTAAGGGAGTTTTAGCCTTTGGAATACATTGTGCAAGAATATTAGATATGAAGTCTACCTAATAAAATATCATCCCATACGTGAGCACCCCATGCATAATCAAAATCCATCTTAACCATATGTATCTAGTGCCTCATCTACCATACAAGAGGTTCAAGAGAATTGCTAAGGATTGAAGTTCCATTTGATTTTTTTTTATTAAGTGTATATTACTTGAGGTAGTTTGGAATGGATTAACTAAAAACCACCATGCCTTCACAATGTTATAAACATCATGCATTTTGATAAACAAATTTAACCACCAAAGGCTTACTGACATTGTGGGAGGTGAGAACTCATACATCCTTTGAAGAGTATCAACGCCATATTTCTCGATTATGTCATCGCTCTATGATTTCAATGTTCAACTTGTTACATCCACATTCTCAATCAAGGCATTTAGCATGTTTATGCATGGAAACAATTCCTCTTTGTATCCCACCTTGTGGAATCATAAGACCTTAACATTGAAATCCTTGGGTTCTTGTCCTTGGCTTATTTTTCTGCTTGCAATGATTTGTGGAAGGTTCAACAACATTGTACATATCATAGAGGAATGAGTAAGTAGGCTTTGAGGCTGATGCAGGAGCATCGTAAGAAGCCAACCAAGCAAGCAACGTAAAAGGCAGAAGACAGCTGGAAAAGAACTAGTGCACGTTTTTGAAATGTTTTGAAAAATTAATGAAGCGGATATTAATGTGATAGCTAGGGAAGTGTACTTACATTTATATCTTAAATGTTGTAAGCAGATCTTGAGCACTTCTCTCATCTATAGAATGTAAAGGCATTTATACGTAATTAATGAAAGTAGGTAGATTTGAATTCATAGATTAGACAGTTTAGAGAGTAGGAGGGAAAACGGATATAGACACCCTCACCCTTGTATCATTGTAACATTATCATCATTGAGAGTTGTAGAGAAGAACCCATGTATAGGAGCACTTGAGTTACTATATAAATCTTTGACTCACTTTTCATGGTGTTGTGATGCTTACTGTTTACATCTGTTGAATGGTATGTTTACAGCTGTTTGTTTTCTCTGTTATGCAATTGTTTCAATGCTATGTTGTGTGTATGATTTCATGGCCAATGTATGAAGTCTAAGAGGGGAGAAGAATGAGTTTCAATTGTTTCTCTTCCTGAGAATTCTTGCAAGGAGTGCAGTGAAACGTCCACAAGGTGTGCGTTGACAAAAGTATGAGTTTTATCTCAGAAAGCTCAGGAGAGATACCGTTTTTCTCATTTCCTGCAGAAGTGTAGGTGAGGCACAGATCCATGCAAGGTGTGCGCAGGCTAGTTGAAACCTTGGAAGTTATCAACTAAGGTGAAATTTGAAATATTTCTGTTGCAATGAGTGCACAGGGTCAAAGACTTAAATAACAAGGGGTTATTTGAAAGATTTCCACAAGGAGTTCGAGCAGGATCTCTTGGAGACTTGAGTTTGCAAGTGAAAGCTCAGGAGGGATAGTAACTTTGAAGTGTTCAAAGGGAAACAAAATTCGAAAGCATCTCATAAAAGACAATTTCAGGAGGGAGAACACCGATTTGTCTCATAGAGGTCATTGAGGAGTAAATCGGGCGGTTAGAATTCTTCGAGGAGAACTCGCGAAATCGTGGGGACCATAGGATCCAAAGGAGCTGCAAGGTGGTTAGAAGTTGGGTGAACCCATCACTTTGGTTTCAAGAATCAACGTGGACCATTTATTGTGGTCAGTTGAGTAGTTAGATCATTTCAGAATTTTGGGTTTGATAGGTTTGGAGTGTAATCCAAAACCCTTAGTCACTCAAACTCCCGGATTCACGAAAAGGATAATCAAGTGTGAAATTTTGGTATTTCGGCATTTGGCATACCAGTAATCTTGATGACAAGGAGCCAGGGTGCTTAACATTGAAAATCCCGAAGTCGCGAAATGCGACAGGACTTTGGCGTGGAATTTTGGCATTTTGGCACTTCAGGGGTCGGGAAGTAGAGGAGGCAACGATCTTTGGAATCGAGATTTTTCAAACTCCCAGTTTGCGAAAAGAAGAAATATCCATTGTCATTGGATCGTGGAGGATCTTAGCCATGGATCACATTGGAGGCGAGGTTTCGGGAATTCAGAGATCATATTTTTGGGAGGTGAGGATCCTTTATAATGTGGATCTCGCAAGTCATGAAATCCTGAAGAGAGAAAGGAAAAATTTCCGAAAACATTGAAGGACAATAGCTGTGGGCCCAATCGAGTTTTAGGGTTCCGGGAGTCAAGAGATAGAGTTGCATGTCAACGCAACTCCCGAAATCGTGAAAAGGAAAAAGATGAAAGGTGTGTCCTAAGCATTAATCGAAGGATATGTGTGATGGAAGTCAAGGGAGTCGTCGAGCTTTGGAAAAAATCCCGAAAGACCTTTGATCTCGCCAATAGGGGAAATTTTGGAAACCGAAAAATTGTAAGGGACGAGGAATGAGTGTTGGTCGATCACTCAAGTTTCGAAAAGTCGAAATAAGTGGAAAAAAGAGGTGTGTGCTCAGTGCATTGAAGGATTCAACCCTCGTTGATGTTTCGGGTTTCGGAGGTTGAAGAGACAAGAGGCTCGACAACAAGATTCACAAAATCACGAAATCCAAAATCCTGAAAGGAAAAGAAAAGCCATGATCATATTTGTTGGTCAGTTGTGGAATACACCTATTTGTGTGTGTGAAGTATTCCCTATGGGGAACCCAAAGAGTCAATCAGACTCACGGGAATATTTAGAATGATCCTGCGCAGATCTTGGCCCGAGGGTCAGGGGTCTGCATCATTTGGTATCAGATCTTGATTTTGTCTGTATATTTCAGGTAGAGGGAGCTAGAGGAAAAGGAGTAGTCTGATACGCAACATTTGTTATCAGAGCCCAGAACAAGTTCTTTTCTTCTATAGTAGAGAGAACAGGGGAACATTTTGCAGCCATGCCACCGAGAAGAAGAGACAGGCTAATGCCAATGCCTGATCCAACAAGAGAAAGAGAAATACATGAGTTACGTGCCAGGCTTGATGCCATGGAGACAACACAGAGGCGCACAGTTGACACTGGGGATATCAGCGAGGCTGAAAGTGAAAATGAAGCTAGAAACGAATGAGAAGAAGTTGCAGTTGAAGATGTTGCGGATGAACACCTATTCAGGGTTGTTGCAAGGATAGGTGCCAGAGAGAAAATGGACATTCTAGTGTATGAGGGAAACTTGGATGTTGAAGAGCTTCTAGACTGGATTAGAGCTCTAGACAAATACTTTGACTATGAGGATGTCAAGGAAGACAAGAAGGTCAAACATGTTGTTACTAGACTTAAAGGGCATGAAACACTATGGTGGGATGAACTACAGGCTGACAGATGCTGCAAAGGCAAGCAAAAAATCAAAAGATGGGATAGAATGGTTGCAAAGATGAAAGCCAAATTTATACCCAAGGATTATCAAATCACTCTGTTTCAAAGAATGCAGAATTTGAGACAGAAGTTGATGTCAGTGAAAGAATAAACTGAAGAGTTCTACAAGATAAACATCAGAGAAGGTCATCGGGAAAACAATGATGAAAAAGTTGCCAGATACATGAATGGTCTACGGTATGACATTCAAAATGAGATGAGCATGATGACCATTCGAAATGTGGAAGATGCTTATCAGATTGCTCTGAAAGATGAAGAAAAGTTGAGCTAGAAGCAAGGTCAAAGAGGTCGAGGTAGAAGTCAAGCCAGAGGCAAAACAATTGCCCAAGACAAAACTCAAAAATCTAAAGAGGAGGGGAAGAAACCTCAAACTCAACATGAGAAAGGAGGAAGCTCACAGAGAGGGCAGTATGCTGATAGAAATAATTTTCCTTGAGATAGAGGAAGAGGAAGAGGTAGAGGCGGTGAAGTAAAATGCTTTGTCTGTGGAAAGATCAGACATAAATCCTATGAGTTTCCAGATAAGAAAAAATGTGGTGGTGAAACTGACAATGCCAAAGCTCAAGGATGGAATGTTGAGGCAGAAGACGCTGAGGGCGGAAGATCTTTGATGATGAGAAAATTTCTCTTGAAGATAGAGAAGGAGGCAGAGAACCCAGCCCAAAGAAACATTCTGTTTCGGACTACTTGCAAAACCAAAGGCAGGGTATGCATGGTCATAGTGGATAGTGGTAGCACAGACAATCGCGTATCTACAGAGATGGTAGAAAAGCTAGAGCTAGATACTATTGTACATCCAAGCCCATACAGAGTTTCGTGGCTACAAAAAGGACATCAGGTAAATGTCACTAAACAATGTTTAGTTGAATTTAAAATAGGAGGATATAAAGATGAAATATTATGTGATGTCATTCCCATGGATGTTTGTCATCTATTACTAGGTAGACCATGGAAATATGACAAAAATGTAGTTCATGATGGGAGAAAGAACACGTACACCCTGGAGAAGAATGGGAGGATGCACATGTTGCTTTTGATTAAAAACCAAGAGGTGAACACAGAGATGAGCAACACTGTACTTCTCATGAGTGGGAAGGAAATTCTTAAGGAGGTTAAGAAGAAGGAAGACACACAATTTTTAGTGGTCAAGGAAGCCCAAAATTGTTTTGACCAGTACAAGAATAGATGATTTACCAGAAGAAATCCAGGAATTGCTGGAAGAATTTGTTGATATAGTAGTGGGTGAACTACCTTGTTTGTTACCACCTATCAGAAGTATAATCCATCATATCAACCTTATACTTGGAGCTAGTTTACCAAACAAAGCCGCATACAGGTTGACGCTGCAGGAAAATGATGAAGTTAAGAAACAGGTCCAAGACTTAATGGACAAAGGATTGGTTAGAGAAAGCTTCAGTCCATGTGTTGTTCCAATAGTGCTCAGCCCAAAGAAAGATGGAGGATGAATAATGTGTATAGACTCAAGGGAAATCAATAAGATTACCATCATATACATATTTCCATTGCCAAGGATGGACGACTTGATGGATTGCTTGAGTGGAGAAATATTTTTTTCAAAGATTGATTTGAAAAGTGGGTATCATCAAATTCGAATGAGAGAAGGTGATGAATGGAAGACAACATTCAAGATGAATGAGGGACTATATGAATGCTTGTCATGTATTTGGATTAACGAATGCACCCAGCATTTTCATGATATTGATGAACGAAGTCCTGAAGGATTTCATAGGGAAATTCGTCATTGTATATCTTGATGATATATTAATTTTCAGCAGGACAAAAGCAGAGCACTTAAAGAATTTAGCTGCAGTGGTGAGGAGATTACAGCAAGAGAAATTGCTGATAAATATGAATAAATCGTCATTTATTAGGACATAACTCATTTATTTAGGTTTTGTTATCTCTGCAATTGATTTGAAGATGAATCTAGAAAAGGTAGATGCAATTAAGAATTGGCCATCGCCAAAGAGTGTGTTTGAAGTTTGAAGCTTCCATGGTTTGGCTAGCTTCTATAGGAAATTCATCTGAAACTTCAGTGGAATTAGCGCACCAATGATGGATACAGTGAAGAAAAGACACAAGTCTTTTGACTGGATAGAAGAAGCAGAGAAGAGCTTCAATCTACTAAAGAAGAAGATCACAGAGCAACCAATTCTGGTTTTTTCGGATTTTAGCAAGACATTCCAGGTCAGGTGTGACGTGAGTGGATTTGCAATTGGAGCAGTCTTGAGCCAAAATGACAGGTCGATCGCATACTTCAGTGAAAAAATGAATGAAGCAAAGATTAAGTACTCAACATATGACAAAGAATTCTATGCAGTCATATAAGCACTGAAGAAATGGAGACATTATTTGGTTCCTAAAGAGTTTGTTTTGTACAGTGATAATCATGCTTTACAATTCGTGACTCAACAAGAGAAGTTGAACCAAAAACATGTTAAATGGGTTGAATTCATGCAAAATTTTACTTTTGTGATTAAGCATATTTCTGGATCTGCTAACAAAGTTGTTGATGCTTTGAGTAGGAAATGTTTGCTTATGCAGGAATTCAGAGTCAAGACTTTAGGTTTTGAAAACCTCAAAGAAATGTATAGGGATGAACTAGATTTTAAGGAGGCATATGAGGCATATGAGAATCCAGTTCTTAGAGACAGAATCTAATGGACCGAGTATATGATCTAGGATGGGTTATTATTCTGGGGAAATCAACTATGTATTCCAAAATGCTCCATGAGGGAGAATCTACTGAAGGAAAAGCACAATGGAGGATTGGCCGGACACTTTGGTCATGATAAGACGTTCTCAAAGTTGAATGGCTCATATTTTTGGCTAGGGATGAGGACAGATGTTAAGAAATTCGTGGACAGATGCAGAATTTTCTAGCACATGAAAGGAAAAAGGCAAAACACATGGTTATACTAACCATTGCCCATACCAGAAAGGCCGTGGAAGACAGTGAGCATGGATTTTATATTGGGACTGCTAAGAACATAGAGAGGCTATGATTCAATCTTTGTGGTAGTCGACATATTTTAAAAAATGGCACATTTCATACCATGCCAGAAAACCAGTGACGCAACTCATATTGCAAACCTGTTTTTCAAGGAAGTCGTCAGACTTCACGGTTTGCCAAGGAGTATCATTTCTGATAGAGATACCAAGTTCGTAGGAAATTTCTGGAGGACCTTATGAAAAAATCTAGGGACAAGTTTGTCTTTTAGCTCAACATATCATCCTCAAACGGATGGGAAGATAGAAGTCGTGAACAAAAGCTTGGGAGATTTGTTGAGGATCTTAGTGACTGAACACCATAGTCAATGGAATCACATTCTGCCATAGATGAAATTTTCTTATAATGATTCGCTTAACAGAAGAACAGGGAAGAGTCCATTCCAGATAGTATATGGAATGCAACCAAGAGGATTTTTCGAACTGAAAGATGTAGAACAAGCCGAATTCAGGAGTGTTAGTGCAAAAGACTTTGTAGAAGGAATGAAGGAGCTTCACAACCAAGTCAAGGAGCGATTGCAGAGTTCAATTCAAGAATACAAGTGGAGAGAAGATCAACACAGGTGAGAAATTAAATTTGAGGTTGGTGATTTGATTCTTGCACATCTGAGAAAGGAAAGGTTCCCAAGGGGAACGTATAACAAACTGAGGATGAAAACGATTGGACCGTGCAAGGTCATAAGGAAATTTGGGGCAAACACATATGAGATTGAATTACCTGATGGGATCAGAATCTCACCGATATTCAATGTTGCAGATTTGTACCCTTACCAAGATGAATAAGCAGGAGTAGAAGATGAGAAGAAATAAATTCAATGGAAAAAACAAATGCCTGTAGTTGAAAAGCCACAGATGGAAAGCCTAGTTGACAAAAGGATTAGCAAAAAGACCATGAAAAAAGAGTATTTTGAATACTTGGTCAAAAGGAAGGGACATACAGTTGAATATGCTAGTTGGGAAGATGAATCAGAAATTCATAAGCATGGACAGACCGTGCAAGAGCTCATGAAAATTTTCAAGCAAGGGAGTATGATGCAGGAGCATCGTAAGCAGTCATCCAAGAAAGCAACATAAAAGGCAGAAGACAGCTAGAAAAGCACCAGTGCACATTTTTGAAAAGTTTTGAAAAATTAATGAAGTGGATATTAATGTGATAGCTGGGGAAGCGTACTTACATTTATATTTTAGATGTTGTAAACAGATCTTGAGCACTGCTCTCATTTGTAGAATGTAAAGGCATTTATATGTAATTAATGAAAGTAGGTAGATTTGAATTCATAGATTAGACAGTTTAGAGAGTAGGAGCGAAAACGGATATAGACACCCTCACCCTTGTATCATTGTAACCTTATCATCATTGAGAGTTGTAGCAGAGATCTGTAGAGAAGAACCCATGTATAGGAGCACTTGAGTTAATATATAAAGCTTTGACTCACTTTTCATGGTGTTGTGATGCTTACTGTTTACATCTGTTGAATGGTATGTTTACAGCTGTTTGTTTTCTTTGTTATGCAATTGTTTCAATGCTATGTTGTGTGTATGATTTCATGGCGAATGTATGAAGTTTGAGAGGGGAGAATAATGAGTTTCAATTGTTTCTCTTCTTGAGAATTCCTGAAAGGAGTGCAGTGAAACGTCCGCAAGGTGTGCATTGACAAAAGTCTGAGTTTTATCTTAGAAAGCTCAGTAGAGATACCATTGTTCTCATTTCCCGTAGAAGTGAAAGTGAGGCACAGAGCCATGCAAGGTGTGTGTAGGATATTTGAAACCTTGGAAGTTATCAGCTAAGGTGAAATTTGAAAGATTTTTGTTGCAAGGAGTGCACAGGGTCAAAGACTCAAATAACCAGGGGTTATTTGAAACATTGTCGCAAGGAGTGCAAGCAGGATCTCTTGGAGACTTGAGTTTGCAAGTGAAATCTTAGGAGGGATAGTACCTTTGAAGTGTTCAAAGGGAAACGAAAGTTGAAATAATCTCATAAAAGACAAGTTCAGGAGGGAGAACACTGATTCGTCTCACAGAGGTCATTAAGGAGTAAATCGGGCAGTCAGAATTCTCCGAGGAGAACTCGCAAAATCACGAGGACCGTAGGATCCAGAGGAGCTGCAAGGTGGTTAGAAGTTGGGTGAACCCATCAATTTGGTTTCAAGAATCAACGTGGACCGTTTATTGTGGTCAGTTGAGAAGTTAGATCATTTCAAAATTTCGGGTTTCGTAGGTCCGGAGTGTAAGCCAAAACCCTTAGTCACTCAAACTCTTGGATTCACGAAAAGGATAATCAAGTGTGAAATTTCAGTATTTCGGGGTTCGACATACCGGGAATCTTTATGACAAGGAGCCGAGGCGCTTAGCATTGAAAATCCCAAAGTCACGAAACGCGACAGGACTTTGGCGTGGAATTTTGGCATTTCGGCACTTCGAGTGTCAGGAAGTAGAGGATGCAACGATATTTGGAGTCAAAATTTTTTAAACTCTCGGTTCGCGAAAAGCTAAAAGATCCAGAGTTGTTAGATCATGGAGGATCTTAGCCATAGATCATGTTGGAGGCAAGGTTTCGGGAATTCAGAGATCGAAGTTTCGGGAGGTGAGGAACCTTTTTGCTGTGGATCTCGTATGTCGCAAAATCCCGAAGAGCGAAAGGAAACATTCCTGAAAACATTGAAGGACAATAGCCATGGGACCAATCGGGTTCCGGGGTTCCGGGAGTCAAGAGACAGAGTTGCATGTCAACGCAACTCCCAAAATCACGAAAAGGAAAAATCTGAAAGGTAGGTTCTAAGAATTAATAGAGGATACATGCAACTAAATTCAAGGGAGTGGTTGAGATTCGGAAAAAATCCCGAAAGACCTTCGATCTCGCCAAAAGGGGAAATTTCAGAAATCAAAAAATCGTAAGGGAAGAGAAATGAGTGTTGGTTGATCACTCAAGTTCTGAAAAGCCGAAATAAGTGGAAACAAGAGGCGTGTGCTTGAAGGAGTCAACCCTCATTGATGTTTCAGGTTTCGGAGGTTGAAGAGACAAGAGGCTCGACAACAGGATTCACGAAATCTCGAAATCCGAATTCTCGAAAGGAAAAGAAAATCCCTGATCATATTTGTTTGTCAGTTGTAGAATACACTTGTTTGTGTGTGTGAATTATTCCCTATGGGGAACCCAAAGAGTCAATCAAACTTAGGGGAAGATTTAGAATGATCCTGCGTGGATCTTGGCCCGAGGGTCGGGGGTTTGCATCAGAGGCAATGTTGAGTAGCAACACCATGTCCATGCACAATGAAAAGAAGGGTAATGCTCTTTTTCATGTGAGACACAATGAAAAGAAGGGTAATTCTTTGAAAAAATATTATAAAATTATTGACATGGCCATTTCCAACCCCTCATGTTTAATCCTTAAAACCTATTTTTGCATCTTCCCAAAAATTTCTTTTTGCATGTTGCAACAAGTTTAAATTTTTCACATTTCTTGGAAAAATATGCTTGCCACATGTCACATGTCACAAGACTTTCAAATTTTCATATATCATGTCACAAGATTTTGGAAGTTTCATATTGCATATTCAAGTTCTATTCATTGCCTAGACTCCATAGCCCAAGCACAAGGCACCAGGTCTTACTTGCATTCTCACGTCTTGAATCAAGGAGTATTGAATCAATATATACCAAGTATTATAAGAGAAGATGAAATTATAATTAAGTGTATAACAAAATTACATTCACAGATATATAAAAGCCATGGAAATAGCCTTGTGTATATTATCAGATGAAAAAGTACCCATAATGTCAATGCATTATATACATCATTACATGTTCAACTATATAATGTACATCTAACTGTCTTATAAAATTATTACATGACATCATGAATTTCTTTTAGTCTTCTTTTGTGCTTTCCAGTTCTTAAGCAATTCATCCATCTCCATGTCTTCGTTTACTGGGTGTTCTTCAACAGTTGATGTTGTTTCAGTCCTTTCACACCAAGTACATCTGGTCTCATACCCATGGCATGGATGTTGCTGTGAGGGGCCATCACCTAAAAAAATAAAAAATATTAAATTTATATGGCCAATTTTAAAATATCATTGAAGTAGTTCATTAATATTAAAAAAAACTTAGCAATGTAATTATTTACCTGGTCCTCTAGTTGGCACCGTTGGAATGGCTGCCAACCTGTTCACCCGATCTTCAGGTCGAGGAGGATCATCTATGAAATTATCTTCCATTTAAATGTCAAAATTTATAAGTACAAAATTATTAAGTATATGATTAATATATAGACATTTTACCGTCATGGGCCTCAGTCACAGGAACATCTTGGGGTTGCACCTCACTGGGATGGGACTGCTGGGGAGAACCATGATCTTTTGGCTGCGTTGAACTATCAATGCTCTATTTTCCAATACTAATGGTTTCATTGATAGTGTTTCTCCCCTGATTAAAACAAAGTAAGACACTAAATTATGGACGATATCAAACATTTATGTATTTTATAAGTAACGAAAGGTTATTTTGGACTGATTTTTATTTACCTTATCCCGCAAATTGGATCTTGGGGTCTTCCCCATTCTTTTCCTATGATCAACCACAGCTCTATAACCATACTTGTAACCAAGTTGGAGGTCTTCCTCCATGGTTCCAGTTCCGATGTCATCGCCTTGCATTGCATAAGGGTATGGTTTTTTAATGTTTTTGGTTGCAATTACCTTAAAGTTGTAAGGTGATACAAATAATATTCTTAAGATTTTTGGGTACTTATGATTCATGACTGTAACCTTGAGTAGCCACCCTATCCTAGCTTGTGTTGGCCATGTTTGGAAATCCTTGATTTGGTTGCCTTCGAAGTTTCATGCAACCTATCATCAAAATTTTCAAGTATGTTATATATAACCACACTTTTATTTAGATCTAAAGAAAAATAAAGATGGTATTGAATTTAAAAAATTGTAATTTACCTTGGTGTACCAGTTATTTGTTCCCCTGATTTTTTCAAAATCTTCTCTTTTGCATCATCAATGATTGCATTCCACTCCCTCTTTGGAATTGAGGGAGGACGCTCATACCTAGGATTTCCTACCAATCTTTGTCTATAAACATCCCGCGTATATTTTAAATATTCACCCATTGCAGATGTGACTGTTTTTTTATTGAACGTGTCTGCTCCAAAGAGGCCTTCAAGATAATCCATAAGTTCCTTTTTGAGGTTGGAATTCTGGAAATTCCACCTCATATGTAAGGTTTCCCCAAAAATTGACAAGGTCTTGCTCTCTAGGTGCCTATAAAAAAGGTCGTTTCCTACAGTACACAAAAATATGTGATCATTAATTTAAAATTAATAATCTAGATGATTTATGTATGAGGACAACATTAAACGATTAAAATATGAATTAAAACTACCTGGGAGTCTTGATACTTTTAATGGAAGTCCATTATCGTCGACCAAAAATGTTCACGAAAGGGTCCCCATGCTTGTCACATGTCTAGCTCTAGGAAATGCAATCATCTCAACCACATCACTATGATCCTCATCTCTGCTACCATATCTAGATTCTGATCGAGGTGTGGATGCTTGGTGGTGCGTGTCATGGCTCATATCTAAATTAGGTGTTGAAGATGGAGAAGTAAATAGTGCTCTAAGAAGTTGTATGACTGCCCACATTAGGACTCTGTAGCGTCTCTGTAGTGCCACTACTACCAACACCGGGCTGAACAGGCTCCAAAAATTCCTTTATAAAAAAAAATGTTTTTTCGTGAGATAATGTAAAATTTAAAGAAAAAAGTATCATAATTGAACATATGAGTGCATTAAAAAAAAAACACTTTAAATTATGGTTATTACCTTTATGTGTTAATTTGTGACATAAGGATCTTGATCTTTTCTTTGACCTCAGGAGTTTGTTTTGGACTATCTAACAAGATAACAAGTTCCTTGTTAGCTTTAATGATCTTTTTTTTTAATAAGAGCATCAAAT
>JZKD02S0982914.1:0-13617 GCA_000966675.3 Picea glauca | reverse complement strand
TACATATACACAAATAAATGTATATATATTTGTGAGTGTGTGCATGTGCGTAGGCTAGCAAGTGGTGGGTTTCACAGTGGGCATCGCCATTGTAGATATCACCACCTACAGGGTTGTATGCCACAACTTCTCCTGCAACAATGTTATTGAGGTTTTCAATAATTGTGGGCACTTCAATAGAAAGCTGTTGCCACCCAAGGGGGTGCAACCCTCAATGTTGCCACTTGTTTGCTTGTGCGCCTTCAGGTAGCAGATCTTTAAAAACACTAATGTAATTTCTATTATTATGTTACTATCTACTAATATCCCATTATACCCGTTTTAGGTACATAACAACCAACTTGAGACATACTTTCAGCATATACACAGAACGAAATATACTTTCAACATAAATACAGAATTAAAGAGACACAAATTAGACTACACATAATTCAAGAAAGATCTTTATCACGTCTAATCACTTGCAAATGATGACATCACTTTGCTTCAATTGCATACATGTGCTATACAAGTAGAATATTTTTCTTATAGATAATAAAATTTATCCATCAAATTAAATAGACAGAAGCTATATAAAAGAATCCAAACAATATAACTACTAAAAGAATAATAATCCTTATCTAGTAATCTAAGGATTATTGGGTTTGCATCAAGATATTGCTCGTGCAAGATACAATTTGCTAAGTGAGATTGCATGCATTTCTGGAAAAGATGGATTTGAGTATGTACAAAAAGGCTGAAACATGTGAGCATGTACACATCATAAGATATAAACCATCTCTTTCCATGTAGGAGAAAAACAATAAAAAGGAGGGTTAGCAAAGGTTCTAAAGATTTTTGTGTTAATAAGTGGTGGGCTAATTTAAGGGTGCCATGTGGCAGTAGTGGGGCACCGGGTACTTAAAAGATTTAAAGAGCTTTTCCCACTCTATGCTTTGCTAGTTGCACAAGTCCTTTCATGGACTAGATAGTGTAATTGCGTGGATTTTGTAAATGTTTTGGGTCCATTGATCCACATAGATTTAAGGGCTCTTTCAGTGTTGGGGTGATTGGTGTTAATGGTTAGATCATGGAAATGATTAATGGAGCTTTCCTCTCTCTTGTGGGAGAACTACACACAGGATATGGAGAACAATGAATGCAACCTCCTCTCACAATGGTGGATCATCATCAATGCAACAATCTCAAACGATTCAATGGCATGCACATTTTTTCTGTTTATAGGTTGAAGATGGATATATTAAAGGTTGGCCATTTTTGGGCCACTAGCCACTGAGTTGTCTTAATGATTCTCAACCCAAAATCATAGAACTATAACCTAAGAGTTTTGAGAGTTCACTTTGCCTCCTACGTTTGACCTAGGGATTTGCATGTTGAATGTCTAAGGAAGATAAGAGTTGAGACTGTGGATAGCACTAGTTCCTTATTGCTCTTTGTACTTGATAGAAGATGGCACTTGCTCTTCTTAGACCTTCTTGAAATCCGAACAACGTGATCAATGTATTCAAGTGTTTGTTCTTCTTGCAGTTTCTCATGGTTGTATGTGCATATTCTTGATATATTTGATTGCCTACACTTAGTTGTGTGATTCATGCCGTGAAGTGATATTTTTGTAGGATTCTTTTTTTTTCATTGTCCTATTAAAGTGCATGCATATATACACTATTCAATATAAGTCTATTCTCCTCCTTGTTGAGCAACTAGTGTTATAATTAAGGGTAATACTTCCCAACTCCATAGCCCAATGGAAATTGGCACTAGCCCATTATGATCATGCCTCTTCATAATATTTGAAGATCTGTTTTATACCTCGTTATTCTTGAATATCACTTTTTGAGCTCTATTATAAAATCTAGGGTATGATGAGCTTAATGGATATCTAATACACTTAGGGACACCTCCCATGGGTTGTAAAGACACCAAAACTAAAGTGAGAGGAGCTTGGTGGTGACATTTGACTTTGCTCTTGATGTTTTAGTCGAGGAGACATTCCTAAAAAATCATTGTTTTAGGGCACTGATTCAGGTGGTAATAGACAACTTTAGGCTAAGCTATCAATGAAACTTTGTCATCATCATTCGATGCTTCTTCAATCTCTTGACCTTCAACCTTCTTGGATTGAACCTTCAATAATCTCTTACTAGTTATACTCTTGGGAATGAGCTCATGATGCAATGATCGACTGTGGTCTTGATCATGACCATCCCATTTAGGGACATGTCCCCTTGTTTGGAAAAACATCAACCCTAAAGTGAAAGGAGCTTGGAGGTGACACTTGGCTTTGCTCTTGTTGTTTTGGTTGAGGAGGCAGTACTAAAACATCATTGTTCTAGGATGCTAATTAAGGTGACAATAAACAACTTTAGGCTAATCTATCTATGAAACTTTGTCATCATCATATGATGTTCCTTCAATCTCTTGACCTTAAACCTTCTTGGATTGAACCTTCAATAATCTCTTATTAGTGATACTCCTGGGAATCAACTTGGGATGCAATGGTTGACTATGGTCTTGATCATGACCATCCATGATCACATTGCAAGGTCTTCTTCTGTGTGCCATTCTAATCTGAAATAGATCCGAACAAGACAATTGGTTGTAAGACACATAACCTAAGTGCAATTTGACAATTAATGAAGGTTAAATAAAATAAAAGGACAATACAAGTTTTAAAAAAATAAGGAAAAGAAAAGAGAACAAAATTAAAGGAGAAAGAAAAATGAAAATAGGAGAGAGGAGAGTTGGGAATGGGAAATGAAAGTCAGGTCTTTTGGCCTTCCCATTACCCCCATCTCTGTATATATCTCGTTGTAATTAAAATCACAAAGGGCTTTTGGCTGGTCAAGAGGTGAGGAAGCACTAATGTTGGTTGTGTAAATTGTGAATGGCCATAGAGCCATTAGTTGCATTGTCACTAGAGATTGTTGAAATAGAGACCAAGCAACCATTCAAAGATGTTTTCCCTTTGGGTTTCCAAGGTAAATACTATGTCTTTGTGTATGGATTTCTCGATGGTTGTGGAGTAATCTCCGTGTGAAATGCTGCTCCTATTTTCTTAAATGTGCTGCTCTGGGTGTGATAGTGGTAAGAATGACCAATTTTATTTTTGTTAGTTAAATTTAGAAAACCATTTTCCTCTATCCTTTGATAAATGCCAATACCTCCAAGATCATCTACGCCCATTTCATTCATTCTAAATTGGAGATCCATCGCTATTGTTAATTCACTGTTGCATTTATCTAGCTAAGTTATTAATTCTATCCAACAAATTTGGTGACTATTGAAGCCATACACAACATATGCTTCTTCTTTATGGTTGTACACAACGCTTGAAGGAGGATTGAGGACATACACTGTACATTAAACTTCATGGAGGTTGCACACATGTTCTTTTTGTAGCACCTTGAGGTTGTATGTAGGTCGTATGGGCCGTATACAACCTTGGTATGTCGTCTTCCTTTCCTTGAGGATGTGTGGATGAATGTTGGGGGTTTGCATGGTTGTTGGACAATGAGTTGAGTGGTAGTCTATTCCATCAAGGCAATGGTTAATTGAAACCATAAGCTACACCATCTCCTTCCTCCCATTCCCTTGTCACTTTGTGGTTCAAGGCATTTGGCATTTCAAGGTCCTTTTCATTTGGATGTATCATGGTTGATATCTTTTATTAAAAGACTTGTCTCATTCCTTTCTTTTAATTGTGAAAGAATTGTATGAGATATTCCATTACTTTGTCATCTTATGGTTCAAACCAAATGGGCTTATCTTGGTGAATACCTTTGATATACCTTATATTTGTCTCCTTCCCATGTTCACATGAAGTCACCTCTTATCAATCGTAATACTTGTGAAACCATTGTATGAGGAGGTATTGCATATGCCATTTCATTTACCGGTGAAATCATCATCTATGACACTATGTCATCTTTGGAGGACATTGAACATATAAGAGCATTGCATGGTATTGAAAGTCCGAGTTAAAATTGGAGCATACACATATGATAATTGCAAGTGAATGGTCATGCTTGAATTGGTTCCATTGAGCATGAAACTGTAAAACATAATGCATTTGAATCTGCTGTTGGACAAACGATCTTGGCATTATCTATAGGCATATAGTTGGACATATTGATTGTTGGATTCTTGTATTGACAAAGTGATCTTTGTTGAATGTGTTGGGTAAGTGCATGTTAACAAGACACATGTTATACAAGTAGCCCATGTGTTTGGAAGCCCATTTGAGGGAGTCAATTGGTAATCAATTGAATTTTATTCAACAACATTGTGTTTGTTGATTGGCATGTTGCAAAATAGAGCGAGTAACGATCTTGGTACTCAAAATTGCATTGAGAACAAAAGCCTTACAATCAATCCTAAATAATGGTGCAAAGAAGTTTGCACTCAGACTTGTAATTTGAAATAGAGGCATTTGAATCAATTTTGAAGGCAGAGAACTCAACATCCTATAGAGAACATAAATTATTTTAATTTTCACTGTGTTTTATTGATCACACTCTAATTGCATGTTAAAATCTCAATCCCTAGCACCTAGATACATTATTATCTTGTGTTTTTCCTTGCTGATAATTAAACTATAACACATAATAAAATATACTGGCTGGAAATAAATAAAATAGTGGAAGCAATCTGGAAACCAAACTTCACACATGCACATAGAAATTCTGCCCTTTAAATCAACTTTTCATTAATAATGACTCCAAAAGATGGCCCACCGAGGAAAAATACAAATTACAACAAACTTGGCCACTCTGGTCCTGAAGAAACTCTCTTCCCGATCTGCCTGCTAGACACTATCTGCTTGTTGGTCCTCATATCTACAAGATCTGCCTGCTGGTACCTTAGATTTGCTAGATCTGCTTTCTAATACCTCAGATCTCCACTAGATCTGTTCATTGGTACCTCAACTCTGCATTAAATTTGTCCGCTGGTACCTCAGATCTGCTAGATATTCTCGTTGGTACCTTAGATTTGCTAGATTTTTTTGTTGGTACCTCAAATCTACACTAGATCTGTTTGTTGGTACCTCATATCTACGACGCTGGTACCTCAGATATGCCCCCTGGTACCTCAAATTTGCACTAGATCTGTCTGCTTGTACCTCAAATATGCTAGATTTGTTCGCTAATACATTGGATATGCTAGGTTTGTCTATTGGTACCTTAGATATGCTAGATCTGCCCGCTGGTACCTCATATCTGCGCTAGATCTGTCCGCCAGTATCTCAGATCTGCTAGATCTGTCTGCTGGTATATCAGATCTGCCAGATCTATCTGTTGGTGGACTACCCATAAATCTGTCCTTTGATTTTTGGTTGCTGGGTTTTCTCCTCTTGTTGCACCTTTGCACTTTCCTCCTTTGGACTTGATCTCTAGATGAAAGTCCTTCACCTACCCGAGATCCCCTTGAATCATAGTCCTTCGTGATTCAAGCACTTGAGCAAAAACCCTTCTTTGCTCTTGTCTTTGATCCCCTTGAGTCACAGTTCTTCGTGGCTCAAGCATTTGAGCAAAAGTCCTTTGCTCAAGTGGATGTCTTTCTCCTTCACCTAGCCTTATTTTTATAATCTTGAGTTATGACCGAATCAAACACAACCGTAATCTCCAAAGTTATTAATGATTGAGATTAGATCTCACCTCACTTGAGATCAATGGCTAAGATTCATTTAATTCACTAATGCTAATAACCTTAATATTTCATTAAATTAAATTCACTTTAATTATAAAAAACACTCTATTGTAATAATTCCTTTAATTATTGTAAATTACTAAGGTGGAAGGCTTTGGATGACTTTGACACGTCTAGACACTTAGACCTGTGCGAAATTACCTATTTGATGCTACAAACATCAACACTCCCTCTTAGCGAGGAAGGTACTTCTGGAAGAGCCACTTGAAACGGGTCGTCCCTTCGGTTCTGACACAATGTCCCACACATCATCCTGCACCATGTCATCCCACCAAGCCTACTGGTTTGCTACTTCCTGAACACTAGAAGACTCATAATCAATGATGCTACTCATTAGCACCATATAGTTCAAAAACTTTCTTGGAGGCCTTCTCTCCTTGACAGTGCTCCTAGAAGCCTCAACACGCTCCTGAGCAACCTTCAATGTTCGCATAAACCATATGGGTCTCCTGAGAGAGCTGGAAGGGGCTAACTCCTCCTCCCCTCCAGATGGTTGACTCCCTGAACTAGAAGACTTTGAACGTTGTTCTCCCTTCAGAGCCTTGTGCTCCTCGTCCTGTGTCACTGGTACATATATCACATCCTAGGCTTCCAACGAACCACTTGATTCAAGCTGAAACAAAATAGTTCCCTCAACCTTCACTGCATACTTGACATCACCACCAAGCTCCACATTGATCCATGAGTCCTTCTCTGTCAAACTGTTGAATAACTCCCATGCCTCAACCAACCCGCTTTACTTGCTATTGTGATTTTTTAGATTTGAACTGTCGAAAAAATGTGCCTTGTCCTTCAGGCACAATAAACTGAAGAATTTGTGCTTAGTCCTTCAAGCACCCATGAAACCCTTAATACTGGGGCTTCAAGTCCGTTGGCTTATAGATTTGCAAAGATTTCCCTACAGATTTAACAGATTTGTTGCACAAATTGTTGTGTATATGAAATCGGTTTCCCTCTCAGAGTGCAAGCTCAAAGACCATGTTGAATTGATCACGCTCTGATTCCATGTTAAAATCTCAATCCCCAACACCTAGATAAATTATTACCTTGTGTTTTTCCTTGCTGATAATTAAATTACAACACACATAATAAAAAATATTGATTGGAAATAAATACAACAACAAAAGCAATTTGGAAACCAAACTTCACACATGCACACATAAATTTTGCTCTTCAAATCAACTTTTCATTAATGACGACTCCAAGCTTACAAGGACTCCCTTATTGGGAAAATGGCCCACTGAAGAAAAATACAAATTACAACAAGCCTGACCACTTTGGCCTTGAAAAAACCCTTTGCTTGATCTGCCCATATCTGCTTGTTGGACACTCAGATCTGCCCATTGGTCTTGAGATTTGCTAGATTTTCCCACTGGTACCTTAGATTTGCACTAGATTTGTCCACTGGTACCTTAGATCTTCTAGATCTGTCCGCTGGTGGACTACCCATAAATCCGTCCTTCGATTTCTAGTTGTTGGGTTTTCTCCTCTTGCTGCACATTTGCACTTTCCTCCTTTGGACTTGCTTTCTAGATGAAAGTCCTTCACCTTTTCGAGATCACTTGCACTTGAGCAAAAGTCCTTTGCTCTTGTCCTTGATCCCCTTGAATCACAGTCCTTCGTGACTCAAGCACTTGAACAAAAGTCCTTTGCTCTTCAAGTGGATGTCTTTCTCCTTCACCTAGCCTTGCTTTTATAATCTTGAGTTATGACAGAATCAAACATAACTCTAATCTCCAAAGTGATTAACGATCGAGATTAGATTTCGCTCTCCCTGCATATATGAGAGATCTGTTGCAAAATGTTGTGGATCTGTGTTTGGTCCTTTAAACACCCACTGCTGCAAATCGGATCTAATAAATTTGCTATCATGAACTGTCGATACCTCAAATCTGCACTAGATCTGTCCAATGGTACCTCAACCCTGCACTAACTCTGTTAGTTGGTACCTTAGATATGCTTGTTGGTACCTCATATTTGTTAGATCAGTTCTCTGATACATTAGATCTGCTAGATCTACCCGTTGGTACCTCAAATCTGCGCTAGATCTGCCCGCTGGTTCCTCATATTTGCACTAGATCTATGCGCTAGTACCTTCGATATGCTAGATCTGTCCACTGGTAGCTCAGATCTGCTAGATCTGTTCGATGGTGGACTACCCAAAAATTTGTCCTTCGATTTATGGCTGCTGGGTTTTCTCCTTTTGTCGCACCTTTGCACTTTTCTCCTTTAGACTTGATCTTTAGATGAAAGTCCTTCACCTATCCGAGATCCCCTTGAATCATAGTCCTTCGTGACTCAACACTTGAACAAAAGTCCTTCTTTGCTCTTGTCCTTGATCCCCTTTAGTCATAGTCCTTTGTGACTCAAGCACTTGTGTAAAAGTCCTCCTTTGCTCTTCAAGTGGATGTCTTTCTCCTTCACCAAGCCTTGTTTTTATAATTTTGAGTTATAACCGAATCAAACATAACCCAAATCTCCAAAGTGATTAATGGTTGAGATTAGATCTCACCTCACCTAAGATTCGATGATTAAGATTCATTTAATTTACCAATACTAATAACCTTTGCATTTCATCAAATTAAACTTTGATTATAAAAAGTACTTTACTTTAATAATTCCTTTAATTAAAGCAAATTACTAAGGTTAAAGGCTTTGGACAACTTCCACACGTCTAGACACTTAGACATGTGCAGAAGTACTTGTCCGATGCTACAAACATCAACACACTGAAAACCTGTGTTGGTGAAGTGAGTGGGCTATAAGTCTCTTGTTTATGAATCATAAGGTATTTGAGTAGTTGAATTCTTCACTATAATGTAGCTGGCAAAACTTTGAAGAGAAGTAGACATAGCATGGGTAAATCAATGATGAGAGAAATAATGGAAGACTCAAGGGCTAGTAATGTGCAGGATCCAAATGTTTGACTGGAGGATAACATAGACGGAGAAGAACCTTGAGACCTCGACTACACTGTTGTCGTTGCTAAAGAATCGATTCGTTGAATGTCAAGACTACATCACTATTGTCATGCCAAATTGGTACAAACGTAGAGTTCAACTTGTGTAATTGGGAGAGAAGGTCATTCAAATGGATAGCTGGCATGAGGAGAGCCTCACTTAGAAGATGACTTAGTTACATCTAGAGTTGGCAAAGAAGGAAGAAACACTGGCAAAGCTACAGGTAGTTATCCAAGAACACAAGGAAGTGCAATCGCCCATTATTATTGTAGAAGTCATCACCATGGTTGAGACAAGCATGGTAAGTTCACCTTCTTTAGAGCTTTTCCAATGACGTTTTGATAATTTTGAAAAGCATACAAGAGGGATTGGTTCAAAATTGTCAAGGCAAATGTGCTACGGTGGACAAGGGCTAGACAAAAGAAGTCAAGGCATCGTAAACCCTATTGTAGCTGCACCAACGATCAAGCATGCATGCCTAGGTTTTGATGGCACAAAGGAAATGACCATGAAGAACAAGATCACATTTGTGAAGGTGAAAGATGTTGCAGATTTGGCCTGCTCATCAAAAGAGAGAGAAACAACAAATGAAGATGGCATCACACTACCACTTCATCATTCTTGTGGCATATTGTAGAATGGCAACGATGAGCAAAGGACAAAGACTAAACTTGCACCAACACTGAGAATAATCAATAAGCCAATAAGTCGGAAGAAGAAGAAGACAAAGAGGTATGCATCACGAAAGTCCCCCCTTGTTTGTCATTGCTGCGGAAAGAAGGACCATAACATTGGCAACTATTGGTACTCAAAAGCATGTTCATGCTGTGGGAAGAAAGGCCATTTTGAGGTATCTTGTTGGGAGAAGCAAGCCACATGCCACAAACCAAGCTGTTTTTAGATGAAGAATGGCAAGAAGGATTCTCCAATACAATAGAAAACTTAGAGGCACCTGGAGAAAAGAAGGATGCCAAGCAATCCATGCAATGTTGAGATTTTTTTCACCACTGCAAGTTGAGTGGACATTGGGAAGCAAAGTGTTAGTGACTTCATCCATATTTTCACCCTAGAAACCACACAACCAAGAGAAGGGTGTGGAGAGTGAAGTTTAAAGGAGATGAAAGGCTCACTGCTTCTCTAACTTAAGGAGTTGAACCTATCCAATGAGTTATATAAACACAGGAGGTCAACGTCATTAGCAATGTTGATTGCAAGTTGATGCCAACAACAAGGGTAGCCATGATCCAATTGTAGCTTTCAATATTGAATGCGACAAAATCCAATTTTGGAGATGTGTTAGAGATTGGTGCATGGAGGTAAGTGGCCTTGGGGGTTCCTTGGAACTCCATGGCAATCGACAATGAAAATAGAATGCTGAATAACTCATTTTTCACCAAGTTATTTGCTAGCCATTCCATAAATTGCCCAAATCTTGAGGCATTCTCTCATCCTCAAAGATTGTAGGCATTTATGTCACCTACAACCAGATATTGCATGATTTGTCAACTGTTGTGGGCAGAAAAGGTGCTATGATTGCACACGAAGATTATCATTCAATTGACATTGCAACAGAGAATTGTTTCCATGTCGGGAAGAAATTTATCCTAGCAAAAGACGATAGTCCACACTTCCTCTTCCATAATTCCTATGTGTTGGCATAACTTGCTGGGATCTCATTGAACAAGAAAATACCAACATTCGACTTGGATTCCACTGGATGCCAAGATGGATTGTCTCCAATTATGAGAACGAAAGGGATTTGCATGTTGAAGATGTGAGTCAATTCTATTTGAAGAGTTCGGATTGGAAGATTGCTTAGAGCATAGAATCAATGAGCAAATTTCTACACTATGGGAACATGTGAAGCCAACAACCAGGGACAAAGCCATAGCCATAACCAGAGCCAATAGCCAGAGTCGTGAGTTGTAGCCATGAACTAGAGTTGAGAGCCATGTTCTGGAGAAGCAAACATAAGACACATTGATCTAGAGATTGGTTTCCTTGAAGCTTTTGGAGACCAAAAGGCCTCTAAATGGGGAGGTGTGATTCAAAATGGATCCAAACAAGACAAATGGTTATAAGACTCATTGCTTAAGTGCAATTCGACAATTAGTGAAGGTTAAATAAAAGAAAAGGACAATGTAAGTTTAAAAAAAATAAAGAATGAAGAACAAAAATAAATGAGAATGAAAAATGAAAGTAAGAGAGAAGAGAGTTGGGAATGAGAAATGAAAGGTCAAGTCTTTTGGCCTTGCCATTACCCTATCTCTGCCTATATCTCATTTTAATTAGTCTCACAAATGGCTTGGTTGGCTAAGAGGTGAGGAAGCAAAATAGTCGGCTGTGTAAATAGTGAATGACCATACAGTCATGAGTTGCATTGTAACTGGAGATTGTTGACATAGAGATTGAGCAACGAATCGAAGCTGGTTTTCCCATTTGGGTTTCCAAGTTAAATATTGTCTCTATGTATGGATTTCTTAGTAGTTGTGGAGTAATCTATGTGTGTGGAATGATGCTCTTATTTTACTCAATGCATCGCTCTCGGTGTGATAATGGTGATAATTAAGAATGGTCGATTCGACTCATAAAACCATTTTCCACTATCTTTTGATGAATGCCAACAACTCCAAGATCATCTTGGTCCATTTCTTTGCGAATTGGAGGTCCATGGCTGCTAGGAATTGATTGTTGCACTTATCTAGTCGAGTTTCTAATTATGTCTAGTGAATTTGGTGACTATTGAGTCCATACACATCATATGCTTCTTCCCCACGACTGTACACATTGATTGAAGGAGGATTGATGTTGTACATTGCACATTAAATTTAGTGGAGGCTACACAATTTTTTTTTGTAACTCCTTGAGGCCGTACACAAGTTGTATGGGTTGTATATAGCCTTGGTAGGCGATCTTCCTTTCCTTGAGGACATGTGAATGAATGTTGGGGTTTTGTGTGGTTATTAGATTGTGCATTGAGTGGTAGTTTGTGCCATCAAGGCAATGGTTAATTGAAACCATAACTACACCATCTTCTTCCTCCCATCACTTTGTCACCTTGTGGTTCAAGGTGTTTGGCATTTTACAGTTCTTTTCATTTGAACATATCATGGTTGATATCTTTTATTAAAACACTTGTCTCATTCATTTCTTTTAATTGTGAAAGCCTTCTATTAGTGAAAGCATTATATGAGACATTCCATTGCTTTGTCATCTTATGGTTCAAACCAAATGGGCTTATCTTGGTGAATACCTTTGACATACTTTATATTTGTCTCCTTCCCATGTTCATATGAAGTCACCTATTATCAACCTTAATAGTTGTGAAACCATTGTATGAGCAGGTATATCATACGATATATCATACAACATTTCATTTAGTGGCAAAAGCATAATCTATGACCCTTTGTCACCTTTGGAGGACATTGAACATATAAGAGCATTGCCTAGTATTAAAAGCTTGAGTTAAAGACTGAGTATATACATATGATAATTGCAAGTGAATGGTCATACTTGAGTTGGTTCCATTGAGCACGAAGCTGTAAAACATAATGCATTTGAATTTGTTGTTGGACAAGCGATCTTGGCATTACCTATAGGCATATAATTGGACATATTGATTGTTGGATTCTTGTATTGACAAAGGGATCTCTATTGAACATGTGCTAGGTAAGTGCATGTGAACCAGAAACATAGTATACTTGCAACCCATGTGATTTGTAGCCCATATGAGGTAGTCAATTGGTAATCAATTGAATTTTACTGAACAACATTGTGTTTGTTGATTGGCATATTTTGGACTAGATCGAGGAGAGATCTTTATACTTAAAATTGCACTGAGAACAAAATCCTTACAATCAATCCTGAATAATGTTGTAGAGAAGTTTCCACTCATACTTGTAATATGGAATATAAGCCTCATAATCAATTCTAAAGGAATAGAATTCAACCTCATACAGAGAACAAAGATCATATTTTAATTTCTATAGAGGATATGTGTTGGTGAAGCGAGTGGGCTATAAGTCCCTTTTTTATGGATCATAAGGTATTAGAGTAGTTGAATCCTTGTCCGCAATGTATTTTCCAGAACTTTTAAGAGAAACATACACAACATGGTAAAACAATGCTGAGAGAAACACTTGAAGACTTAAGGGCCAATAATGTGCAGCTCCAAGAAGATAACATGCACTTAAAGGAGAAGGTCAAGATGTTTGAATGGAAGATGGAAGATATGTAGAAGAACCTTGAGACCTCGACTAGATTGCTGCCATTGCTAAATAATTGATTTGTTGAATGTCAAGACTTCCTCACTACTATCATGGAAGATTGGGACAAGCACATAGTTCAACATGTGCAATTGGGAGAGAAGATCATTCAAATGGATAGTTGGCAAGATGAAAGGCTCACTCAAATGATGACTTAGCTACATTGAGATCTAACATAGAAGGAAGACGCATTGGAAAAACTACAACTATTTGTCCAAGAGCAAAAGGAAGTAAAGCAACCATCCATTGCTGCCTTAGAAACCAACGCCATGACTGAGACAAGCATGGTAAGTTCACTTTCTTCAAAGCTTTCCCATAACCTTTTGGTGATTTTGAAAAGCATACAAGAGGCATTGGTTCACAATTGTTAAGGTAGATGGGCTATGATGGACAAGGGCTAGGTAGGGGAAGTCAAGGGATCATAACCCCTCTTGTAGCCGCATTGAGGGTCAAGCATGAAGGCCTAGGTTTTGATGGCATAGATGAAAAGGCCATGAAAAACAATCTCACAATCGAAAGGCAACATATGTTGCAAATTTGGCCTACTCATTAGAAGAGAGAGAAGCAACAAATGAAGCTGACAACACACTACCACTTCGTCCCTTCTTTTGGGAGATATCTGAAGGGCAACGATGAGTAAAGTGCAAAAACTCAACTTGCACCAACGCTTAGAAGAAGCAACAAAC
>JZKD02S0982870.1:0-13617 GCA_000966675.3 Picea glauca | reverse complement strand
CCTCTTACCACTGCCTCCTCTGCCCTCGCCTCCGGTTGACATATGTCCTCCACTTTTCCTCTCTCTTTCCCCTATCACATCTCCCGCTCCCCTCCTACCTTTCACTACCACACACCTGTCCTCCACACTCCAGGTGTAATATCCCCTTTTCCTCCATCCCTCTTATCTCCTGACACATTTTCCCTCATTCTCCATGCCACTTCCACCTATGTCCTATCCATATTCCTGTGGCACTTCTCGTCTGGTGTCATAGCCCCCATTTCTCCACCACCTAGTGCTTCCACCTCAACACCCCTCATCTCGCCTTCACATTGTTGGAGCCATCGCTCTCCTCATCATATCCTCATCCACGTTCGTAGGCCAGGTACCCTCGTAGAATTCCAGTGAAGTAACAATGGCCAAGGAAAGGCCGCCATGTTTTCCAAGTGCAGAATTGACCGGGCCTTACCTGATCCTGAGAAAGAAGTTATTGAGGTAGTTGACGGTGGGTGAGACATCGTCTCCTTCCATAAATAGAAGGATGGGAAGGGACAAATGTAGAGGAAAACTGTCAGTCCTTTCTAACAGAGACCACATCCGACAGAAGACTGCATGGGCAGTCTGCCCAACGTCTGCATGCACAGCCTGACAGAGAATCTTGTCAACGTAAAGCCTTGAATGCATGACATGATCATGTCTCAGACAGTCCGAGCTAGTTCTAAGTATATGTATGCATTTTTTCCATTTGGGTTGGTATCGATGGTAGAGCTAATCTCCCTATTGTAAAGTTTTGATGAAGCACTGGTTTCCCTGGTTATGTATATGTATGTGAAACTTCTTGTTTAATGACATTCAACTTCCTTACTCCATCTTGTTTCCATCTTATACTGAAAGAGTTCATGATTGACTGATTCACATGAATCATTGTAACTGTGTTATGATAAATGTTTTATGGTAACACTGTTACAATTTCTTTTAGTGTTCTTGTAATTTGAATACAAAAAGTTCTTGTGTTTAAGTTCTTTCCTCTTTGAGATGTTGGAAGCTTGATGCCTACAACAAACCTTTACATTTTCTCACTGAAGTCTTCCTCCTACTCACCCTTACTACAAATTACTGTTTGAAGTTAGATCAAGAATTCACCTGTTCATGCATAGCCTGGTCTAGGATTATGAGTTAAAACGATATTGTTCTAAGTTTTCTTCCATTCAATCACCCTTTATAAACAATCGTGACATATAAAATGATGGGTATCAGGCTTACTCCTGCTGCAATCCAGGAGTGACTTCTGGTGCTAATAGTAGGAAGCAAAGAGAACCAACTATCTACTACTGTATTTGATTAGGTGAAACAAATTCATCTATAAATATTAAAGCAACAATAGACAAGCATATGCAAAAATGAACAAGCTTGAAAGAAACAGGCCAAGTATATTCAATAAGAACCTACAAGAGAATACTTATAGACCATGATTGATGTTGCATAAACACCTCTAATATCTCTTCATACAAACCCTTGCATGAATGAACCAAGATCAAAATGATGATACTCTAACTAATTACCCCCTGTACTAGATCAGAGGTTTGATATGCTCAGATCTAGATTCCTCTTCTCCTTGGAAAAAACCTTCAATATATAGGCTTGATAAGCACAATCACCATGAGAAAATGAGGGACATGGTTGAGGATATGACTCCTTTATTTTTGGATCAGATACTAAGGTGAATTCAAAGTATGGGGGTCGAACATAACGAACCCTATCTTGAGAGAGCTGGCCCATAGAATTAGGTGGAGGATCCCCGTTTCTCCTCTCACAAGAATGGTGCTCCCATAGAGTGAGAGACAAGGTTCCATCCTAACAATGGCGCTCCTCCATCATGGTAGAGGGGTTCCATGGACCTCCCCTAGCATGTCCAAGAGGGCACCACCCTTCATAGATGCCTTAAAAATAGGTCGATTTTTCCAAGGAAAAAGTGTGTTTTGATCGAGAAATGATGATTTTCTTCCTCCAATATGAATTAGGGGTCATGGAAAACTGTTTTCATGGTGTCAAGGGGTGGTGACACCTCACAAAGTGAATGAAACACTTGAGAAGGTGCATACAAAACTTGCAACAGTGCATGCGACACTTACCGAGGTGCATATGTCACTTTGCGACACTTGCGACACTTAGAGTGAGATACCTAGGTGTGTATTTTTTGTGTGTAACATATTTCCCCCTAAAGTCTGAGGTCAGAAGAGAAATGAATGGCCGAAAAAGTTTAAAAATTATTCAATGCAAGGGTGTTGGAGTGGGAGAACCTCACAAAAGTTGCAAACAATCATCAAACAATATTAATATATGTTATATTTCTGAGGCAAACATACCTATGCTCAGAATACAAGATGACTCAAAGCACGAATGCTAACCAATACATTGCGGATCCATGAAAATAATAAATAAGGATATGGCCACCAAAGATACAATGTGGATCCATACCTCTAGGACATGAGCTAATCGCAGCCACGAAAAATACACAGTGGAGCTATGAGATGACAAAACATAGCCACAAATCAATACAATGTGTATCTATGTGACAATATATATATCAGTAATATTTCCAGCATTGTGATTGTACTGAAATATTTTACATGCTTAACCATTGCAGCCTGGGAAAATCACATAATAGAGTGAGTTCCCAACCTAGGGTCTTTGTTCTAATCCTGATGTGGTACAAATATAGCCATGTGAATAGATTATTTGATGTTGAACATGGTAGAAACCACTTTATTACCGGTCAATGATGTAAACTGTTAACTAGTGCGAGGGAAATAACCAATTATGACAATGACTCCCAAGGTACCTCAATAAATTCGAACGAATGTGAATAAATGAGCTGAGGTTGAACATTCATGGAATCATTCGATTAGAGGTCAATGATGTAAACCTACTATCGAAAGAGAGGAGGCCTGCCATTGAGGCATGCAAGTTCCAAGGTACTAATTGGTTTCTAAGTCTAATTCCCAAATGATGTGTTGAAGTTGACATGAAAATAATCGTTAAAGAAGGGCCTTGATGTTTCCCCCATCATCAACATGAAACTGACACAAGAAAGTGATGTAAGATGGTGGATCAAATGAGTATGGAATGACATAGGAAATGGATTTTTTTAATACTGCAGATGGATGGTTTGAAGTGAAAATTCCCTTCAACATGATGGGACACGACAAAAAAATTGGCAGCATTGACCCTACGAGTACCAAGAACATAATGTGATGGAAATAAGAGAACTCTTCGACTAGATGAAAAAGCATGGAAACATATGGAATTGATATGACTCAAAGATAAGTAGATTACCCAACTGTAAGATGAGACAAAAACATGTTCCATGTTCAAGGGAGACAATAGATGCCATAAAGGATTCCAAGAAAAGCTTGACCCACTTCCTTCAATATTTTCCCCATCCAGATAGATGAGTACCTCTTTCTTTTTTAATGAGCTTGAGGAGGATAACATATGTTCGGTATAGCTCATCCTTTGGATGAGTCCCTCGCCATATGATTAACAAACTTGAAGAAGGAGGGGTTCGGTTCCATGTGGGTCCTGGATATTGGACTCACATAGGTCCGTCGATGCATAGTTTTATGAGTCCAAAGAAGTTAAAATCAATGGTTTTTAATGTTTAGAGAGTTTGAAAAGAAATTAAAGATGACTCCAAGAGTTACTTTTTCGTAAATTTAGTCTCCCAAGCTCAAAAAAGTGTAAAACAATATAGGGGAGAACTCTTCTAATCATGCTTGAATAGAGTGTTCCTTTTTCATAATTAGTCTCATGAGGCCAAAAAATAGATAAACTACCACTCAAAAGATTCCCTTTTAAAAAATTTTTAATGAGTGTGAAAGGAAGCAAGTTCACTCGACAATCTTTTCATGTTTAGGGAGTCTAAAAATAGCTTAAAGGAAACTCCAAAGAGTTCATTTTTCATACAACTTTTACGAGTTAGAAAAAGAGATAAAAGTATACTTGAAAACCTATTCTCATGTATTAACGAGCACGAAAAAGAACAAATAATGAGCTCCGTAACCTATTCTCATGTATTTATGAGCACAAGAAAGAACAAAGACTAAGCTCGATACTTCCCATTGTAATGTCTAAGGGTTTCAAATGAGACCCATGGATAATTGGTACTTTTCCCCCAACTGCGTGATGAAATCTAGTGGCTTTGCTCTAGCATGATATCTAGAGACTGGAGATTCCCCCCCCAAGCTTTGTTTCATCCACCGATGCTTATGTTGTCACTAATTTCTGTACCAGATGGAGAAAAAGGGTCAATAGAAAAAGGCGGATGAAATGAAGGTTAAGTTACAAGATCTATGGAAAGAATCGACTCAACATCTACGAGATCTGGTGAAAGACTCGACTGAATGGGAGAGGTGGTTGTTTCATTTTTTTAATAAGACTGACAGAGGAAAAGAACTATGATCATTAGCGTATGTTTCATTTTTTAATGATCTTGACACATGAAAAGGACTATGCTCATGACTAGGTTCTACCAAAGGATCATATAATTATAAGGTAGGTTTCATTTTTAAACAAGCTTGAAAGTAGAAACTATGCTTGAGGCCCTCTATTTCATTTTTTAAAGAGCTTGACATAGAAACAGGAAATCTACTCGAAACTGGTTTCATTTTTTAATGACCTTGAAATCAATAAATAAACTATGCTCAACGACCTCTACTTGATCATGGATTCCAAGAGGAAAATTCTTTGGAAGTAATACATGTCAAGGGAAAAACCTCAATCATGGCTTCCAAGAGATCTTCACTAGATGGAAAAACTACACTCTGGAAGGAGTACATGTCGAGAACCATGATAAGGGTAGGGAGATTAGGATCTAATATCACTATCAAAGAGATTACCATGTCAGAAGAAGGGAGATATTTCTTCTCATTAATAGTTGAATGCACGAGACATGTTGCCACATAATTGACCTATGACGAGGCATATGTCACTGGCATGTAAGGACCATTCAGGGAAGTTGGATGGTTGAACATCATATGAGGGCCAATGAATGAAATCTGGTATATGGTCACCATGTTTCCATTGTGAGGGAAACACATGAATCAAAAGACTGTGGAAACAACAACCTTCATAGAATAAACATAGTCTTGCCTGAAGAGAAAATTAAAGTCCAAGGGGTCATGGACTACCATTACATCAATAAAGACATTTGTCCCTCACAAAGAAATAGGAAACTGAGGAAGGATCCCTTAAGGTTGACTAGGCCTTCTGTTAAAAGCCAACAGATTCTGACTCACCAACATAAGTTGAGGAGAACCTAAAGATTTCCAAGAAATGGAGGATAAAATACTAATTGATGCACCTTCATCGACAATAGTTTGAGGAACGTCCCTACCAAAAACCTAAACAATGATTTGTAAAGGTATATAGGAAGGAAGACAAGATTCCTACAATGCACACCAATCTAAAAGAATTATCTCATTACTTGGAGGGGGCTCTGTTGGAATGGGTTAAGTTCCCCCTTATCTAGAATAATCTATAGAAACAAGAAATACCTGAGCGACATCCTCACTCTTCCTAGGAGGAGTGGGATCGACCAAGGGTGGTATTGGACCGACCACTTTGAATTAAATCTTGATCGAAGTTGAAATAAAATCGATCACTTGATCGACTGACTCAACTGATGATGGAACCAAATGGGTCACCTCATCAACCAGAGTAACTGATGATGGAACTGGATTGACTAGTTCATCAACCAATGGCAGGTTGGGAGATAGACGTTTGTTGCTGGACATCAACAATATTTTCTAATAGATATGAATCCTCATCCATACGAGGGAAGAGGTAGGTGTGATGCATTTCCTTACATAACAAGAAAGGAAATTTGACTTTACTCTTCTTACTTCCAACTTGATTATCACTAGTTGATGGTTTATCACCAACATGACCTGTAATAGCTGATGACATAGGTTGAGAACCCTGAGATCACACTTCTACACCCTTGGGAATACTAGGGCAATCCTTAAAAAGGTGGTCACCCTTACAAATCCTGCAAGCGTATTTGGGCTTGCGATATGTCTTTGAAGACTTGTCGACATTATCAAAACTCCCAACATGATGAAAAATAGTTGGTTGATCACTTCCAACATATCCTGTAGTGGTTGGAAGTTCACCCTATCTTATTTTTCTTCTTCTTAATATTCCTTTTCTTCTTCTTCTTATCGACCTAGTTTCCATCTGTAGATATTTCACTAGGTGAGGAGGAAGAATGGGAAGAAGAGATAAGGCAGAGGATCAACACAAGATTGATGGTATTGGGGTGGAGTACTTGTGGACGAAGTGTTGGGAACATTTACGTTCACCAGAGTGGAAAACAACTAGACCGGTAGCCCAATAGTGAGTCTGGGAAGAGTCAAAGTAGCAATATAAGGAGGACCAACATGTCCTAGAGAAGGAGAAAAAAATGGTATCCCAAGAAAATGGGTCCCTTCATTGGTAGTTCCAGGATTTGATGTCATGGAAACAGATTCAATCCTAAGGGCTATCTATGGAAAACAAACAACACATGCTAAAAAATATAGGAAGCAAACCAAACAAAAAAACCTTTTCATAATGAAGTGCTAGTTGGTGATGACATCCAAAGTCACAGGATCAAAGCGAGAAGGATATAGGATAGAGTAGGTGGATCAATTACATTTCCGACCTACTTAACGGACTTACACCTTGGTGCAAGTTCCCTCATAGTCTATCTGTGGTTTTCCCTCCAAGGATCCCAAGTCAGTTTGACCAACGTTTAACCCAGGTACAACAAAAACTCTCCTTCATCATCACCTTGTGTATGAACCCTAAAGACAAAGGAAATAAAGGTTACCAACTCGTAGTCAGCCTCCTGAAGGGTATAGTTGACAATTGGGATTGAACGTATGGACAAGATATCAAGTCCAAAATTATTCTAGAGGATTGAGGACAAGAGTATCAGTAAACTCTAGAGGACCTCGAATAGATTCGATATTCACGAAGCTCCAAGACCAAATGAAAATAATAGCTTCTTAGGAATAACCCCCAGTATATGATCGTTCCACTACGTTTATTTAAGCTTCGGAGGTGAAATCTTTGTTGTTCTCCCACACATGACCTCGTGTTTAACCCCTGCGTGAGAGGGGGGTCTTGACTATGCTTATATGAAAATTGGATTTTATCTCCCTATCACAAGATTGTACGTTTTTTTGTGTCTTTGTAAAGTTATTCGCAACACCTATTCCAAGGACACACACTTAAGATAATGTAGGTTTACATAGCCCTAGAAAGAAAAAAAATCTAGATTTATTAGCACTTTTATTTTTATTCTATTGTTTAGTCAAGGGTATTGAAGCGAAATTGATGATGTTTTTGACTTTGACTCCAAAAGAGTGCAATAGAATGAGATGAAAAGCTTCGGTTTGATGAAATCTATCTATGGAAAGGAGAAGGGTCTTTTTTCCATTCCCAAATGCATAAACCAATGTAGTTTACCTAATGAAAATGACAAACATGTACCACCCAAAACTTTGAATGCAATCAATTTCTGTTTGTTTGATTATAAATGCAATGAACCTAAATCAAATGCGAGTTCTTTCTACTTCCTTAATTTCAATGAAAGAATCTAATTCGGCTACAAAGGAATATGAATTAAAAATATAGANCCAACATGTCCTAGAGAAGGAGAAAAAAATGGTATCCCAAGAAAATGGGTCCCTTCATTGGTAGTTCCAGGATTTGATGTCATGGAAACAGATTCAATCCTAAGGGCTATCTATGGAAAACAAACAACACATGCTAAAAAATATAGGAAGCAAACCAAACAAAAAAACCTTTTCATAATGAAGTGCTAGTTGGTGATGACATCCAAAGTCACAGGATCAAAGCGAGAAGGATATAGGATAGAGTAGGTGGATCAATTACATTTCCGACCTACTTAACGGACTTACACCTTGGTGCAAGTTCCCTCATAGTCTATCTGTGGTTTTCCCTCCAAGGATCCCAAGTCAGTTTGACCAACGTTTAACCCAGGTACAACAAAAACTCTCCTTCATCATCACCTTGTGTATGAACCCTAAAGACAAAGGAAATAAAGGTTACCAACTCGTAGTCAGCCTCCTGAAGGGTATAGTTGACAATTGGGATTGAACGTATGGACAAGATATCAAGTCCAAAATTATTCTAGAGGATTGAGGACAAGAGTATCAGTAAACTCTAGAGGACCTCGAATAGATTCGATATTCACGAAGCTCCAAGACCAAATGAAAATAATAGCTTCTTAGGAATAACCCCCAGTATATGATCGTTCCACTACGTTTATTTAAGCTTCGGAGGTGAAATCTTTGTTGTTCTCCCACACATGACCTCGTGTTTAACCCCTGCGTGAGAGGGGGGTCTTGACTATGCTTATATGAAAATTGGATTTTATCTCCCTATCACAAGATTGTACGTTTTTTTGTGTCTTTGTAAAGTTATTCGCAACACCTATTCCAAGGACACACACTTAAGCTAATGTAGGTTTACATAGCCCTAGAAAGAAAAAAAATCTAGATTTATTAGCACTTTTATTTTTATTCTATTGTTTAGTCAAGGGTATTGAAGCGAAACTGATGATGTTTTTGACTTCGACTCCAAAAGAGTGCAATAGAATGAGATGAAAAGCTTCGGTTTGATGAAATCTATCTATGGAAAGGAGAAGGGTCTTTTTTCCATTCCCAAATGCATAAACCAATGCAGTTTACCTAATGCAAATGACAAACATGTACCACCCAAAACTTTGAATGCAATCAATTTCTGTTTGTTTGATTATAAATGCAATGAACCTAAATCAAATGTGAGTTCTTTCTACTTCCTTAATTTCAATGAAAGAATCTAATTCGGCTACAAAGGAATATGAATTAAAAATATAGAACAAGAAATGCACTCAAAATTGAGAGAAACTAAGTATGAAATAACTCACTCAATCAAGAACACAAAAGTCAACAAGAAAATACAATATCAAAATTCCTCCAACAAAAACACAAACAAAGAGGAAATCACTCAACAATCCTTAAATATGAGTAACAAGAAAGAAGTCTTCTATCTAGGTTGTGGTAAGAAAAATAAACTCAATCATTCAAAAGAGAAATATGCTCTAAATAAGATTGAACAAAAACTCAGGACAAATCAAACCTTTGCAGACTCTTCGAATCAATCAAATAATTGAAAAGATCACGAGACAAAGACCAAACTAGTGAAAAGCAAGGTGAAACAATATCACAATGTAGAATAGGTTTTCAAGCTCAAGAAAGGTAAAAATTAGTGATAAATATCAAATCCTCAATCCAAACAAAGTCAAATACAATCAGGAGTCACTGGGAAAAAACCTCTCAAGAGAAGACCGAGAAAAAACATGCAGAAAGAGGAAAAAAACATCAATATAGAGAGATTGGTGCCCCTATTCTCAAGGAGACAGAGCGTCAGTTATGAGAATGGAACCCTATAGGAGGCTCTAGCGGAGCACCATTCATATAATGGCACCCTATAGCAGGTCTTTGGGGGGCACCAATAAGGGTAATGGTGCGCTGGTGTGAATTGCAAGGGAGTGCCACCCTTCTGAAAAGTTCAAAAAGTTGCTCAAAAAGGATAGAAACTTAGAAAAAGAAATCAATGACTCTATGATCCCTTAAATGAATAATATGGAATGGGAAATAGATCAAAATCAAGCAACATACAAGATCTAATGATAGACAAAGGCTTTAGATGATCCAAGGAAAGACTAGTCAAAGTCCTTCCCCAATGGAGTCGACAATTTATGTTATAGAATGCTTCCTCTGCGAATAGGAGAAACTTCCCTTGGATTAATAGAGCCCTATACCAAGAGAAAAACACTACAAGTGGACACTAACATCCCTTTAAACTCATTTTAACCAATCATAAAGAGAGAGGGAGAAAGAGCATGATATACCTTTTTACTAAGTGTGTCCTTGTTACTTCCAATCTATGAGTTTGATATTCAAACCCCCTGACACAACTTGATACCTACAGTAGGAAGAAATGATAAACAACTATCTCCTACTCTAGTTGATTAGGTAAAACAAATTTATCTATGAAAATTAAAGCAACAATAGACAAGCATATGAAAGAATACACAAGCTATAAAGGAAATAGGCCAAGTATATTAAATGAGAACCCAAAAGAGAATACTTATAGACCACGATTGATGCTAAAAAAACCTCTCCAATATCTCCTCATCCAAACCATTGCATGAATGAACCAATATCAAAATGATGATACTCTAACTGATTACCCCCTTTACTAGGTCAGAGTTTTGATATGCTCAGTTATAGATTCCTCTTCTCCTTGGAAAAACCTTCAATATATAGGATTGAGAGGCACAACCACCATGAGAAAATGAGGGATATGGTTGAGGATATGGTTGAGGATATGGATCCTTTAGGTTTGGATCATATCCTAAGGTGAAGCCAATGTATGGGGTTTGAACATAACCAACCCTATCTTGAGAGAGCTGGCCCATAGAATTAGGTAGAGGATCCCCTTTTCTCCTCTAACAAGAATGGTGCTCCCCTAGAGTGAGAGACATGGTGCCATACTAACAATGGTTTTCATCCAACATGGCAGAGGGGGTTCCATGAGCATGTCCAGGAGGGTTCCACCCTTCATAAATACCCAAAACAAAAGGTCAATTTTTCCAAGGAAAAAGTGTGTTTTGACCTAGAAATGATGGGTTTCTTCCTCCTATATGACTTAGGGGTCATGGAAAATTGTTTTCATGGTGTCAAGGTGTGGAATCACCTCACAAATTGAATGTGACACATGGGAAGGTGCATACAAAACTTGCGACAGTGCATGAAACACTTACTAAGGTGCATACATCACTTTGTGACACTTAGGGTGAGATACCTAGGCATGCAATTTTGGCATGTAACAATAGGGTTTGTAGAGATCCTGGGGACTTTATGGTTTCACCTTTATTATGTTGGCACACCTCACATTCCGTGACAAAATGAAGTATATCGTTCTTCATGCATGACGAGAAAAAATAACAATGGGTGTGAGGATAGGTATTTTGGAAGCCCGAGTGACCCACAATAGTTGATTAGTGCAACTCATTTAATAACCTAGACATGAGTGTTGGAGAGGGAGGTAGAACCAATCAATCCTTATATAAAATAATATTGTCATGATAAGTGTAGCCGATGGGAGGATTAGGGTCCTCCTTGTTGAAATATTATAATTGCAAAGAGTATTCTATTTATTATTCATTCATTATTCATTTGATCAATCCCCTTTTGTGGATTGATCATGTTGGGCATTGTAATTGACCAAATCCCATTTTGCAGATTGGTCAAACCCTAATTGTATTATTCAAATTGAGAAGTTGTGCCCCAGGCTAATTAAAGTGGTTTTAACAACTAAGAATAAAATTCGGACCTGCCCAGTGAAGCGACACCTTTTTAGCACCTGCCAGTTTGTATAAATAAAGGAAGCCAATGCCTCATTTGTTCACTCACTCAACTCAATCATCTAGTGCAAAAGTATTGAAGGAAGATACAATTACCAGTCATCAGAAGAAGGAAGAGAGAGAGGCACATTTCTTATTAGAGGATATTCTCTAGTGTTTGGTTTATTGTCTTGGCATTGCATTGGCTATCTATATTAAGGAAGTTTTTGCTAGGTTTTATTCCCCATGAGGGTTTCCTAGGATAAATGTTGTGTATCTTGTGATTATGGTTCTCTTAGTGATACTATCTATGCTATGGTTATCTAGTAAATTGAAAATAAACCTAATAATAGCTTAAATATTAACATGGTATCAGAGCTAAGATGAAGAGAGCATATTTCACTTGATCAAGAAAAATGTCACTGTTGTCGTACAAGAAAATTAGGGATTTTTATTGAAGAGAAATTTCATCCCAAAATTCATCTAGAAAAGTGCACCCTAGCCTATGGAACTCATTGGCACCTTCAACACACTTTTTTAGTGGATAGAACTCCTATAAAGTGAAACCCTAGTTTTCACAGGTAGTAGAAGTACCAGAAAACCAGAAGTACCAGAAAACCAGAAGCACCAGAAAAACAGAAGTACCAGAAAACTAGAAGTACCAGTCTAGAAATCCGTTATTGAAGTTTGAAGGGGAAAAATTTGGATTTTATGAAATCTAACTGCACTAGGCTACTCACCTCAACCAAGCACACCTCTTGGTAAGTTCAAAATTCAATTCCGAGCATTTTCAATATTTGGTCATTTTCTTAGCTCGAGGTAAAGATGTCTGCAAGCACTAAGCTTGTTGATAATCTAGAAGGTGTGGAAAACTTCCATGCCTGGAAGTATAGGATTGCACTCATTCTTGAAGAGAATGACCTAGCAAGATTCATTAAAGAAGATGTACCAGAACTTGTCGATGTTGCGGCTAAAGAAAAAAACCAAAAGGACATGATTAGGGCCAAAAGAATCATTGTAAATTCTATTAAAGATCACTTGATTCGTCAAGTGGCTTCAAATAAGACTCCAAAAGAAATGTATGATTCCCTAACAATATTATATGAAGGAATGAACATCAATCAGAAGATGAATCTAAGAACTCAACTCAAAAGTACAAGGATGCAGAAAGGAGAAACAATTCAGGAATATTTCTCCAGAATATCACAATTCAAAGAAAAAATAGAAGCAATTGAAGATACTGTTATCACTCCAGGAAACTCTCCTAGGATGTAAGTCAGATATGCCTGGTAACTTAATATTTTGGTAACTATTTTCTCAATAATAAGTGTGGGTGTTATCACTGAAATTTCGTCCCACATGGTTACAAGAACTCAACATCGTCAAATAGTAATGAAGTCATTCATGGCCCCGAATTAATCTCACAACATTCAAAAAAGGGAAAAACTATATAAAGTAGTGACAAATTGAAGAGCTCTTTATAGAAGTTGGGCGCGCGTGCACATGCGTGGAACAGGAACGTAGAGTGCGCGCATACGTGCACGATGCGCGACTATTAGCGCAAAAAGCCGCGCACCTGCTAAACGACGCATTTATGAATATGGTCAGCCTCCCAAAACCACTTATGGTTCAACTTCCAAGCTGATTTGACCTCCAAATCCGGGATGGATCCGAATGGAGGGCTGGTCAAAGACCTAATAATTCCCTAAATGGCCTCTTTTCACACTACAAAGCAGTTACACAATAACCCAATGCAATGCTATAAAAAGCCATGAATGCACCTCATTTTCTCAAGGAATTCAAAGTAATTTTATGCTGCCTATATTGTTTTAAGGACTCCATCCTTGACAAGAACACATTGGCACCATTTCATTGAGAAATCCATCTCTCCATTGAGTGGATATTCAAAGAGTTCTTTCACCACTATTTTCATTTTCTTTGTTGTAAGGAGAGCAAGCTTGTGAGGGTCCAAGAGCCTTCCCTTGGAGGAAGAAGGGACTCATAGTTCCCTTTCTTCTTGGTGCTTTGATTTCATCAATAGATCAGCCTAAAAACATTGGTGACATGGGTCTTTTTGTTTTTGTTATCTCTATGTCCCTATGCTTATGATTTTTATTTATATTAGTTTAATTCTTGCTTATAGTTTTGTTTTTCTTTCTCTAACTCTTTCCTCTACA
>JZKD02S0982859.1:0-13617 GCA_000966675.3 Picea glauca | reverse complement strand
AGCAGATAAAGAATGTCTCCTTTAAGGTATCTAGGAATGTTTTCTAAAATCAGAAAGGAATTCCAGTCCTTGTTCAAATTTCCCATCTCTTCAACCACAAACATATTAATTAATGAAAAATGGAATAACTTGTTCTATGGCTAGTTAGCTTTGGCTTGGACACTGTCTGCCATCTTTCCCAGACTTCGACACAATAAGAAAGGTAAATTTAAGGGATTTCTCCCTGTGAAATGCATCAGTAGCCTGATGTGGTATGGATGTGCTTTGTGAAGTACTTCTTGATTATATTCAAAAGTTTCTCAAAAGGTTCCTTGAGATACTCACTAGGAATGTCGGCTCCAATTTTTCGATTTCGATATTCAGGCTTGATGAAATCCATATAACATGAAGTATCTAATGGCATACCTTTAAACCATTTTTCTCCCTACAGAGGGATCTCCATCGTAGCTGACATAGCTTCCTTTGTCACTTGGAAAGTGATCCCTACAATAGTTGCACTGACACCAATAAAATTGAGGACGAACTGCTTAGTTAGTTGTGCATTATATCCTTGAATCTTTTCACATAAACGTATGCATCTGGCTTGTTCAAAAGACACCCTGATCATTGGGTCTGCATTTATTAACTCTAAATCATGAGGCTTAAACCTCACAACCTTGTCGCTTCTTGAGTTCTTTCTTTTACTTTGGGAAGTTTCCATGATGTTGGTATATGTCAATTTTAAGTGTGCAGCAATAGATTGTAATAGCCTCTCTGTGCAGTGAATAAGAATAGTGACATTTTCACATTGCGCAAGAAAAAGTATCAACACAAAACTTTGTGCGGCAAACAAATCAGTGGCAGAAAATTCGGTGCAATTAGAAACCCGGTGCAGCAGTAGAGTGCGATGGAAAATTTAGGCGCAAAGGAAAGCTTGTCACAACAACAAACAAAAATGGGAAACTTGGTGCAGCAAAAATATCGGTGTAGTGGAAAACTCGACGCATCAGCAAACAACAATGGGAAACCTGGTGCAGCAATAGGTAGTAAGAATTTAGTTCAAAAGAAAGAAGGTTGACTGTGAGAAAAAAAAACTCGTTCCAGAAGCTAATTTGCAATGGGCTCCAAGGAAAATATTGAACAATGACTGAAATCTATGGAGGATACGTAGAAAAATCAAAATAGAAAATTTACATAGCAATTGCCAGCAAATAGTATTTACGCAGCGAAAGGCTTCAGAGCTTGCTGGAAAAACTATGGATAAAGCACAAATTTTGAAAGCGATGGAGAAAAATGAAGGGTGACCAATATTTATGCTTGAATGGATAAGGAATGAAATTATGGAAAGGAACGGAAAATCCATAGCAACGAGAAGTTTGAAACAAAGTTAAAGATTTGCATAGTAAACTCGTGCAGCAGGTACTCCTTTGAAGTGTGCAATAGTACAAATGATATGGAGTGGTATGATTGTTCACTTTTCTAACTTCATGATTAGGTAATGATGCCCCATAATATCATTTGACATGACCTTTATCCTAACCACTTGACTCGACCTTGATACCTAAATTCCATTTTTTGACATGACTTGAGACTTAGGAAAGTAGACCTTTACAACTTAAACATGACAAACCTTACACCCTTTTATCGATTTATGGCCAAACTCCTTAATCAACATTTCAAACATTATTTAATTGGTCACTAACCTCATAACATTTGACACACCAACTGCGACCTATTCAGGAAAGATTTGATTTTTTACAAAAACCAAGACATGGCTCTGAAAAAGTTTGGACAAACCTCTGACTCTAACTACAAAAAACATGGTGCTAACAGTTGGACAAACCTATGACTCTAACTAGAAAAAACATGGTGCTAACAATGGTGAAGACCCTCTTCTCCTCAAAATGTACATGTGTCAAAAGAGTGGCACCTCACAACCATGCCCTGGCCCCAAAATCATGACATCAAGCTCAAAAATAGGATGTTTTGCACCTCCTGGGAAAATTGTTTGGCAAGTGAGGGTTGGGCAATGTCATCCAAGTCATCATCAAGGCCTTACAAGTCTGATCTCTCTCATCCGGCATGCGAGCTCCTGGCATCCAACCTGAGAGCTTGTAGCCCCATGGAAGCCCAAGCTAGGCTTGTTCTCCCAAAATTTACCACCAACTAGGTCATGCAAACACAAATGAGCACACCCTCCAAGGATCTCAAGTCATAACATCATGAAAAGTGAATCCAATAAATAAATAAGCCATCTAATCATGTGCATCAAAGATCATTATATCAAACAATTAACATCTCAAAGACACTATGAGACTTGTCAAGCTTGAATATGGGAGGGCTGACAAGGTGTCATATTGGGTAGGTCTTGCCCTAAGTCAAGGAGAGTTTCCAAGAGATCCCTATCTAAGTCATGTAAAGTGGATGAATTGGTTGGGTTCAAGAGTCAATGGGCATAGGGCACATGACATATAAGGGGTCGTATTATCTCATTCATGGGTGCCTTCGTAGAGGGTGTTTGGTACCTTCGTCCGCAATGCACCTTTTCCAATCCCATCAATTTCCTTTTATATTTATTTCTTTATTTTCTTTCAATATAGCATAAGGAGAAGTTGAAGGTCATTTCCATGGCATGGTGACCAGGTGGTGGAAATGTCACCTATAAAAACCAAATGGAAATGAGAAGGTTGGCTTGTGATGAGACCCCCTTTCTCTCAGCCATGAAACTAAGAGCCATTGCCCTAGTTTGGTGACCAGATGATGACAATGTTATACCACTATATATACATGGACATGATAGGGTGGCTCGTGATGAGACCTCCTATCCTTCAACTAACCTTTCAAGCATTATTTATTATATTTTGGGTCCCATTTACTCAAATATAAGTGTTTCATTTCTTTCTTGGGTGAAGCATCTGGAAGGTTTATATAAGGTTTTTATCTTCTACCCAACACCAACCATTCTGGAACTTTAGCCCCTTCTTTCCATAGAATGAGGGACAACCCCTACTTGGGTCAATACACCCTAAAATCCAAAGAGATAAGGAAATGGAGGGGAACAGTGATGGAAAGTGGTAAGTATGGTCTGGACCGGTATGATGGCTCATTAAGGGAGTTCTCAGTAGCAAACCCATCCCCAAGGAAAACCACTTACTAGGGAACAATGTCAACCACCAAGGTGAAGCAAGGAAAAAGGCATAATGTCGAAGCATATATCATGAAATCTAGAGAAATATAAGATACAATATAATCACATGGCTTAAATATTGAAATGATTCTCACCATAATATTGACTTGTACCTCATGGAGCAAGGCACGCTACCTTCTAGAAGCCAGCTAGTGTGGTGGATGCCATCTACAAAACGGTGACCATATGTGGTGGTGACAGGATTTTCCATCTATGAAAAAGCATATTTTTGGTAATGTAGTCTCTCGGCACTCCCTATCTACAACCTGAGGGCCTCGATACATGATCTCCTTAGTTATCCACAAAATGGGGAAACATCTAGCTCCTACTTGAGGACATGTGCTCGTCGTAGAGTGCATGAGAACCACGGCATCTCCTAGTAGACCTGTGCCTACAAGGAAACATGAAACTGTCAAGTGTAGGATGGCCTACTCATCCTTGTTCTCATATTATGATAATCAAAGGCAACTAAACTAGAAAAAGTAAATTTTGATATTTTTTTAAAAATTTCTAAACTAAGCATGCAAGTGGAAAAATAAATGAAAATGAAATGCATCTAAACTAATATGAGCAATCAAGATGCAAATGAAATAAATGAAGATGACTTACCTACTTACCTGGGGTCTTGGGAGCCTGAATATTAATCTCTGAAGGTGTCAGGTGAAATCGTACAACCAATGCAACCACTTGATGATCAGACGAAAACATTTCCCTCTGTGCTTAGTCATGTGAAACAACAAAGAAAATCCTAGAACATAGTAATCATGAGCATAAAAATACATATAATCAATCATGAAATAAAATTCATGGAGATGGGTGGGAGGGGGGAAATCTGCTGAAAAGAGAAACCGCCATCTCGATCGTCATGGAACTCTCACCTGCAAGAATAGCCACAATCTTGATCTATCCATCTCTGGAGTGGACTAGATGATGGATCATCTTCATCCTCACTTAGAATAATACTACTCCCTCAAGGCTGAGAAAGGACAAGAGATCCAAATAAAACCCTACAATTACAAAAATAAGAGGAAACGGAGTAAGGCACAACCTTAGAGAAAAAATCCTTCATCAGACTCAGGAAACATCTCTTCTTTGTATGCAAATCCCTTCCCAAAGTCTCAATATGAAAGTATTTTTGTTTGGTAGCATGGCCATTCGATTTCTTTGGGTAGGCCACGACCTGGTGTCTATCAAAATTTGAATATGGTGGTTGAAAATCATCCTGAAAACGTTGCGTCGGGTCATCCTTGAATGAATGGAACAAATATGTAACCATATCATCGGTTTGGCACATATATGGACCATCTAGCTATAAAAATAAATCCCTAGAAGAAATGCTTTATGTATCCTTTATCTAATATGTGCCTTCAATGTCGTAGATAGGGTCTCCGTCAAAAATTAAACAACCCCAATCGCGTCTGCATCTACAAATCTGTATGAAATCATCAAGGTAATCATCAACTATATATGGGTGTTGTTACATGATTTCATCTTCATCATAGAAGTTGATTACTTCTTCACAAGGCTTGAAATCTTCATCTTCTTCGAAAGGGACAGTAGAGGACAATGTCTCGTTCAGGCCTTCTGCAAGAGAAACTTAATCGAAATCCTTTTGGTGGTTTTCTTCATTTCCACAATCATGGAACAAAGCATCATCAAAGTTCTAAAAAGTATTATAACTCATCATGTTCTCTTCTTGATGTGCATAAGGAGCAGAGGTCTGGATGTCCTCATCAAGCGGAAGAGAATATACTTTATCTTCATCATATGTCTCATCTGGATCTTCTTCATTAGGATCTTCTTCAAGATTTTCTTCATATATTGTCTCATCATCGATCGGAAAACCTTCTCCGAAAAGAGTGTGTTTGAGCTCTTGAAAATCATCTTGCAAACTTTGAGTAGTTGACCGATATTTCATGAGAAATTATTCAATGAGATTTGTAGAAAAAGGGATACTCTTTGGATCACATGAGTGTGCAAGACAATACCTTTGACTTGATTCCTGTGAAGACACAAAAAATTTCGTCAGCACATCTTCATGTAGAACATTTAAGCTCAAATCATACTTCATATAATTCATGACATGGGTGACTGCTAGAGCTGGATCATTGTCAAACTTGGGGAAATTTGCTTTCCATTCCGTCTGGAAATGGTTTGGATATCTAGGAATATCTTGAGCATCAAAGAAGGGATAAATCTTATGGAATTCCCATGGTAAGTCCCGTGATTCCATGGTTCCATCACTTGGGATAATACCTCAATTGAGTCTCCAGATGAGCTCAAGTCTCACCAAAGGATGGAAAAGGATAAGGGAAAAGTGGGTTCTTGGAAGGTACAGTCACCAAATGAGTTTCAAAATGAACTCATCAGGAAGGTGGAAAGGGAACGTCCCTTGGGTGGAGTCGACAAGTAAGCTAAGGGAAAGTCTTTGGGATAGATTACCAAAGTGTCTTTAGGGTATGAAGAATATTCAAAATATTCCCGGGAAACGGTGCCAAAATGTTATAGTGCAAGTTGTAGGTTAGGAAAATCCTGACCCAACCACAAAGCAAGTGCTACAACTTGGGAATCCTACATCCAATGTCACCTCAAGGTAGGTCCCGCACTTCAAGGGTGACTAGGTCACTCTAGAGAGGTGATCTCATTGACCCTAGGGGTATTGATATGGAGATGGAGATGGATGGAAGTGAAGCCCCTATCGGTCAAATCAAAGTGGGTTGAAATGTGGGAAAATATGCCTTGTAAGTCAAGTAAGTGTTGCCCCATAGGTTAGTACTTCTCTGGATGATTGTTCTTTCTCGAGACATGAGAAAAGACAATTTGCAATGATATATGTTAGTTGGATCAGCAATTTAGTCTTGTTGTCCCTAATTTTTAGCAGTAAATGACAGTTTATATCAGCAACTAAAACATCTAAATTGGCATACAAATATCTAAACCAGTTAAGTAAATCAACATAAAGATTGCCAATGAATATAGGCTGAAAGATGGCACTTAAGAAGCTAGAAAATATGGTTGTTGTAAACATGTGTTTTGTGAATAAAATTTCAGCCTTATGGATGTAGAATTCAGTGGCATGTAGCAGCGAAATCAACCATGGAAAAGTGCCAAAAACTATCCTAAAAGATGCTCCCTAGTTAGTAGAGTAAGTGAGCAAAATTTAGGAGTTAGTCTAGGGTTAGTTTAGAAGTTATGAGAGTGTTAATAGATAGGGTTATGCAGCCCTAATGTCTGTAGGTTACAGAAATCAATATAATGGGAGAGAGGGGATTCCCTAGTAAGGGAAGACTCCTCTTAATGAGGCAAATCAACTTTAAGCAAGAAACCTTTCAAAAGATCAAAAATTGTGTTTCCCAAGGCAATGATTTTATATCTCCAATGCACAAAAGTATGACTAGTTCCTTTACTATTGGGTAAATGGAGTTAAATAAACAAGAGCTAGAGAAGCTACCTCCTTAGAGGTGTAATCCCTTTTACTTCCCAAGGCAAGTTTCTCTAGCTAGGGTTTAGGCTAAGAGGGTGTATGCCCTTATACTTCTCTTAGAAAACAATTATATAATAAATGAGATGAAGCAATAAAATAATGAATACTATGGTGGGGGTGTATGCCCTTATACTTCCCACCTATCTCCTAGTATAACAATACTTGCCTTAAAAAAATGATATCATAAAAGTAGAAGACCATACCAAGATCAAGAGAAATGCCAAGATAATCCACCATAAGAGGTAGAAAAAATCATCCAAGGCTAATGCCTCACTCCTCCATCAACCATTCATCAATATAGCCATAAACAAGTGCACAAGAGATAAAAAGAGCCAAGTGTAGCACAAATTTCAGACCATGTCCTCTCACAATGAGGGAGAGTTGTGATTAAAATGAGATCTTATGATCCCTATTTATACAAAAAGTAGCTAACATAGTTTGTCCACATACTTTAGGGTAAAACACAAGATTACGGGTCAACTACCCTAATCTTTCCCCTTTTTACAAAATAATACTAAACAATTCCTTTAATATTTCACTTTTGCACAAATAAAACCCTAATTTAGGAGGACATCACCCCTTCAGGGGATGTTTTGCCACTTTGAGGAAGTCGTTGGTGTTGGAGAAGAATGGGTAGGCCTCCAAAGGCCACATGTCAAGCATATAAACACTCTCATCATGGTGAATACCCTTGTCTCCTCAAAATTTCCAAGTGTTAAAAGAGTGGCACCTCACCGCCATGCCCTAGCCCTAAAAGCATGATGTCAATCTCAAAAATAGGACGTTTTTCCCCTCTTGGAAAAATCATTTGGCAACTGAGGGATGTGTTATGTCTTCCAAGTCATCATCAAGGCTTTCCAAGTATGATCTCTCTCATCTGACATGTGGGCCCCTAGCATCCAACCTGTGGGCTTGTAGCCCCATGGAAGCCCAAGCTAGGCTTTTTCTCCCAAAATTGTCCACCAACTAGGTCCTGCAAAGACAAATGAGCATGCCCTCCAAGGATCTTAGGTCATAACATCATGATAAGTGAATCCAATCAATAAATAATACATCTAAGAATGTGCATCAAAGATCACTATATCAAACAATTAACAACTCAAAGACACCATGTGACTTGTCAATATTGAATATGGGAAGGTTGACGAGGTGTCCTATTGGGTAGGTCTTGCCCTAGGTCAAGGAGAGTTTCCAAGAGATCCCTCTCTAATCCATGTAAAGTGGATGAAGTGGTTTGGGTAAAGAATCAATGGGCATAGGGATTATGACATATAAGGGGTTGTAGTGTCTAATTCATGGGTTCCTTTGTAGAGGGTGTGTGGTACCTTAATGTGCAATGCACTTTTTCCAAGCCCATCAATTTCCTTTTATATTTATTTCTTTATTTTATTTCAATATAGCATAAGGAGAGGTTGAAGGTCATTGCCCTAGCGTGGTGACCAGGTGGTGGCAATGTCACCCACAAACACCTAATGGAAATGAGAAGGTTGGTTTGTGATGAGACCCCCTTTCTCTTAGCCATGCAACTAAGATCCATTTCCCTATTTTGGTGACCAGATGATGACAATGTCATACCACTAGATTCCATGAACGTGATAGGTTGGCTCGTGATGATACCTCTTATCTTTCAACTAACCTTTCAAACATTCTTTATTATATTGTGGGTCCCTTTTACTCAAAGATAAGTGTTTCATTGTTTTCTTGGGTGATCCCTAGGTAAAGCATCTGGAAGGATTATATAAGGCTTTTATATTTTACCCAACACCAACCCCTCTGGGCCTTTAGCCCCTTTTTCCCATAGAATGAGGGACGACCTCTTCTTCAGTCAATACACCCTAAAAATCCAAAGAGATAAGGAATTAGAGGGAAACAATGATGGAAAGTGGTAAGTATGGTCAAGAATGGTACGATGGCTCATTAAGAGAGTTCACAGTATCAAACCCATCCCTAAGGAAAACCACTTACTATGGCACAATGTCAACCACTAAGGTGAAGTAGGGAAAAAGGCATAATGTCCAAGCATATATCATGAAATATGGAGAAATCTAAGATACAACATAATCACATGGCTTAAATATTGAAACGATTCTCACCATAATACTGACTTTTACCTCATGGAGCAAGGCCCACTTCCTTCAGGAAGCCAGCAAGTGTGGTGGATGCCATCTGCAAAACGGTGATCGTTTTTTGTGGTGAGTGGGTTTTCCATCTATGCAAAAGGGTATTGTTTTTCATGTACTCTCTCGGCACTCCATATTTGAAACCAAAGGGCCTCGAGACATGATATCCTTAGTTATCCACAAAAATGGGGATAACACAATGGATGCAAATGCCTACCTACCTCTACTTACCTGTTGGTTAAATGTTAGGTGTATTCATATAACTAGTGAAACCATCCTAGCAATACCTCATAATACCTACCTTTTTTCTTCATCAGAAACCAAAAAAATGACAAGTTAAGAACAAAAATAACATGGGTTAGAGCGTGCATTATATCATAGGAAATCATAAAGTCTCGCTCATGGAGGCGGAAGGGAGGGAAAAAATTATTCCAATACATACTTCTAGAAAAGTTTTCAATCCATCTCATAAAAGGATCATGAAAGGTCGAAGACTCAAGATCTTGGATCAAATACTTTGAAGGTTGACTACCTTGGACGTCATCAATCCATGAAGTCTAAGAAGGGACTATCAAGAATCTATAAGATGATTGAAAAAAAATTAATGGAAAGATGAAAGATTGAGATATTAAACTTCTTCTTAAGGTATTCAATGTACCCTTCAATTCTAAAAGAAGGCTTTGCTCTAGAGAAAACTTGGGAAAAGGGGCATGTTTCCCAACTACATCCTTAGTGGCATAACGAGGTAAAGTAATCGAAGGGAGATGGAAAAACTTGTCACAAGTATCATGCTTTAGGCAAGTAACACCCTTACCCTTATCAAGATTTGAGCACAATGGTGGTTGATAATCTTATTTATAGAATAAATCTAAGTGCTTAAAGGAATACTCATCAAAATCCTCAAGGTATGACCAAAAATCATCAGGATAACATAGAACTAGGTACCCCTTGGGTGCTTGGAAAACATATGTAACTACATCATCTCCTTGTTGCCAAATGTCAAAATTAGTAGTAACCTCATATGATAGTTGTAAAGGCAAAATTTTTAAATGACCCTCAATGTCGTAAATGGGATCCCCATCATACCCAATCACATCCCATTTATGTTTCCCGACATGTATGAACTCATCAATATTATCAACCATGTCATTACCATTATCATAACACGAAGGGCTTAAAACATCCAAGGGATCCTCTAACACTTCTTCACTTTCTTAATCACAAAACAAAGCATCTTCAAAATCTTGGAAAGGGAAACAACTTACTGTATTAATTTCTTCATGTCCAGGAGCATCAAATACTTGGATGACTTCATCAAATGGAAGAGAAAGAATCAGTGCCTCGTCCTCATGACTTTCCCCTACTTCTTCAGCTTCATAATACAGATGATCTAGCTCATCCAAAGATTCCCTTTCTTCTTCACCTTATGAATCATAGAATATGGCATCATCAAAAACCTGAAAAGCAAAGTGACTAACCTCATCCTCTTATTTTTGTGCAGGAGGAATAGGATTTTGGATGGCTTCATCAGAGGGAGGAGCACACATTAATACTTCATCATCATGTTTGATATCTTCATGCTCTCGCTCTTCAACCAGGTCCTCATTATCCTCAGTAGAAGCATGAGTAAATTCTTTCTCTTCCTCATGAGATTGGTAACCTTCATTACGATCCCTCTCCTCAACCTCTTGTTGGTCGATCACTTGGTCCCATCTTTCCTATAATTTACTAATCAATATATCAAGGGAAGATAACCTCTCCTGACTAAGAGTATCTAGAGTATCTTTGGGGTCATCAACTTTGATTTATGGAGTAAAGAGGTGTTTTCCATTGAACAAGGATATATTTGCCTCGATTTGTATATCCATGTAATATGCTTCTTAGCTTTTTCTTGGCCCTTTTTCACTGAGTATAAATCCTAATTGCACTAAGAGTGCATGGGCATAGAGGTAAACAAGGTACTTGTCCTCAGGATGATGGCTTCTAGAAATTTGTTATAGCAAATTCTTTAACCTGGTATGGAATTCCTTGACAATCTCGTTCTTAGTTTATTTCATGTATTTGAGTCTTTTTATTAGCATGTGTATATATTCTAATTTAATACCCCATTTATTCTAACTGGTTCATAGATGTGATGCTAACATTAGGGAGATCATGATACCATTTCCTAGAATTTTCATGAAGAGTGGCAGAGAAAAGTTTCATTTCCAAATATTCAGCATCATCATTGATAGGGTGGATTTGAAAGAAAGCCCAAAAATTATCCATGTGATATTAGGCACTAACCCCATCATTACCAGTGAATCTAGGGAGCCAATTTTCATACCTCGGAGGCATTTGTCGAGGGTAACCTTGAATTTCACTCATATCCAAGGGTTTTAAATTACCCGAGTCCCATTGACAAGTCATGATTGGCTTTGTTATTAGTGGAGTCACCAGATAATCTTTCTAGGGATCATCAAAGGGAAAATATGGAATCACCCTCAATGGAGTCACTAGGTAATATTTGTGAAGTAAATAATTTGGCAAAAAGGCTTATCGAAAAAGTGTCATACGAGGAAAATTGACTTGATGTTTCCCGAAAGCGGCGCCAAAAACGTTATCTCACAATCTATACTTTCCCAAAGCCTAAAGGCAAGTAGGACTAGATTGACGTAACACGGAGGTAGTCCTATCACTGTCACCCCAATAGGATACCTCTTTCTATTTATGAGGAGGATAAGTCGACTCCAAGGGAGACATCCCAAGATCTAGTGGGTTGGTGAAGGGAAAAGTGTAAGGCAAACCACCCCTCTCTCTAGGTCACTCAAATTAGTTTGTGTCTTGAACGGTGAAGAAAATAAATAAAAGGAATGTACCTACCCTTAACCAAGACAACAAAAAATGTTAAGGCAAGCAACAATTGATAATGATGCTTCGACGAGACAATAGACTTGCAATGAAAATTGCTAATAAACAAGTGCATGCAAAAAACAAATGTATAACAACATTTAATACAGTAATAACAACTGCAATGTATTCTCGACAATGCACTTGTTTGGACAAGATAACAAGATATCTAAAACTTCAAGATGATAATAATTTCTCACATGCAAGTTCTAGAGATGTATCAACCAGCAAATAAACCTTAATAGGCTGCCAAGGATAATTGTAACAACAGTAAAAAGAAAATTATGACAGTTGAAATATATCTTTAGAACAGCACTTCGTAGAGGCACTTAAATGTACAATTTAACTTTCATTGAAATTACTTTTTCTTATGCAAATTATGGATATATCTTAGCTAGTAAATGAACTTTAAATAAGTTGTTAGAGATGACAATACAGCAGTAAAAATTTGTGACAGTTGTAATTAAGCCTCAAAATTGCACTTTATGAAGGCATTTAAACACACAATTTAGCTCTAATTGATAGTACTTTTCCTTATACAAATTCCAGGCCGATTAATATGGTCAAATGAGATTGAGAGTGTTGCAAAATGATGGTTGTAGAAATGACAGTAATAGCAGCAAAATAATTTATAACTATTATAGTGTATTTTCATAATTGCACCCTTAGATAGCAAGACATAAATCAAAGCTTCAAGATGATAGCACTTTGCTTTGTGCATTTTATGGGTTAGTTTGTTTGGTTAGTAAGCTTAGCAAGACTCCTAGGTAAGGCTGTAACAATGGTACTAGCAGCAACAAGTATTAGTTTAGTAATTCTAAACTAGGTTAGTGAATTTAAGCTAGGTAAATAGGGTAGCAAATAGAGATTTAAAGGTTAAAGGTTGATGATTCTTGTCAAGAGGTAAGGAATGAAGATTGGTGCCTTATAGGGATAATGGAGTCAAATTTGGCGGCTCTTTCTAAGGCTGATAACATATGATTGTGCACAAAATGTAAGAGGGAAAAGAGGTTTAGGGGGAGTAATATCTTTAGTCCTCCTAGACTCTTGACCACAAGAAGTGAGGTAGCTAGGGTGTAGGCACTTCTATGCCCTAGCACCTTCTTATCCTTTGAATTTTATGGATGAAAGTATGATCCAAAATAACTTAACCACAACCCCTAAAGTGATAGCACTTTAGGGCTCTAGAGGTTGCACTAGTTACTAGACCAATTCAATGAAACTTGGAAAATGAAAAGAAAGAAAGTTAACACCTTAAGTTTCTTACTTCAAGCATCAATTAAAACATGCAATTTCATAATCTTGTATGAGCAAGAAAACCATTAGAAATGACAAAGTAAAAAAACCTACTTACTCGCACCAAGAATAATCATGTAAAACAATGCTAGATTTCCAAAATTCTCCAATAAATTGATCCAAATGCCAAGAAAAAACCCTTAAAACAGTAGCGCCTTCTTATTTCATCCAATAAGCCTTAGTAGGGAAAAAATTTCATACCTCCACTCTCCCAAGTGAGAGTTATGATCAAAATGAATGTCACTTTATGATTATTTATACCAAAATTTGACCTTTAATAATTTTAGGTCAAAATATCAGGGTTGACCTAGCGAGTTTCTTAAAAAATTAAATTTTGGAAAAAATAAAATAAATTTTCATGTAAAGACCCTCTTAGGGGTGACATCATGCCCTTATAGGGTGGCGTTGGACCTGTTGGATTACTGAGAGGGGGGGTGAATCAATAATAGAGCAATTTAACCATATAATCTAAGTGTTATATCAATGAAGCATTATTATCCAATAACTGCAGAGTAAATAAGAAATGAACAAGTGAACAATCATACACATACACAGTACACCAGTGTTTTATGTGGAAACCCAAATCGGGAGAAAACCACGGAATGCTTTTTCCTATATGTCTTGAAGAATTACATTCATTGGAAGCACCAACTTCCTTTGTT
>JZKD02S0982848.1:0-13617 GCA_000966675.3 Picea glauca | reverse complement strand
TCTCGTGTAAAGTTTGAACACTTTCGAGATAAGCTTGGTATTGTCCGAAAGGACCTTCCCCGAAAGGGGGAGTAGATGTATTCCTTGCTTCTGACCTCACTGTTAGACGTAAAGCCATTGATTCCCAAGTTAATCTCACCGAACCAAGGGGGCTTCATTGAAAAACGACAAATGCTTGACAACATCCTTCTAGTGCAGGAGGCTATCCATTCTAGTAAGGCGTAGGGAGATAAGGGGATGATCATAAAGCTAGATATGGTCAATGCATTTGACAGAGTTCGTCGCAGCTTCCTCTTCACCATTTTGACAAGATTTGGGTTTGGGATGGATTTCTTCCCGCATAAGTGATCCATGGATTTCTCCACTAATTAATGGTAGACCAGCTGATTTTTTTAACACCTATAGAGGGTTATGGCAAGGGTTCCCCCTCTCCCCCCTCCCCTACATTCTCATGGCAGAATCCTTAAGCCCTAAGTAGACAGCTGGAGAAAGCAAGATTGGAGAAATCCATTCCCGAAATAAAAATCACAAGAGGAGCAAGACGGATCAATCATTCACAATTTCCAGATGATACTCTTCTCTTGGGCAGAGCATCCTCGATCGTTGCCAAAACATTCAAAGATATCTTGGAGGAATTCATGCGAGCCTCAGGGGAGATTATCAATCCACAAAAAAACATGTCTATGTCTGGAACACTCATTACAAGACAATATCAAAGATAATAGAAGTTATTTAGTTCCCTCTGATGGAGAATTGGAAATCATTAAGATATCTAAGCATTCCCTTATGTCTTAGTTCTCTCCCAAGATCTTCCTGGTCTCCGTTTGTGGAGAAAATCAAATCTGAATTCAATCAATGGGGTTCCCAGTGGTTAAACCCAACTACAAGAGTGATTCTGATAAAAAAAATCGTCTTTGTTCAATCTGTATTTCAGTTCTCTTCCATTCTTTCCTGTGTCCATATCAAACACTCAATTACTCAAAAAATCATAAAATTTTGATGGTTGTGGGGGCGAGGGGAACCTAATACCAAAATAATGCATCTTGTCAACTGGAACGTGGTCAAGGAATCATTGATCCATCTCTATCTAATCTGGTGCTTGGGGCAAAGATCCTATGGAGACTTGTTTCAGGGAATCAAGAATGATGGAAGAAAGTCATTATACATAAATACCTAGTTCGTGATAGACTAAGGTGCCTTGATTCTCCTCCTGCTCGCACCAATGGTTCTCCCACATGGAAACTTTTGAAAGTTTCTATGCCTCTTTTTTTTTTAAAAGGCACTTGGATACCTAGGAATGGACGCAAGATTTCTATTTGGGAAGAAAACATTATGGGGAATCTGCCACTTCAGCAAAATCAATCTTTCACACCTTTGATGGATTGGTGTAAGGAGCATGGCATTGTCATCCTCTTTCATATCTCTAAGTGGAACCCCTCTGGAGCTTGGGCAGGTTGGTAGCTTTTGGGTCTCCCTCGCACCTCCAAGAGATTTTTTTCGACCTTTGCCATGGTCTCATTGGATATTCTCCCTGCCACTTGTCGTCTAATGATTCATGAGGTTAGGGAGAGGGCCAATACTCGATCAAAGCTAGGTATGCTATCCTTCTAGCTCAAACCACTCTTTCCCCTAAGTTAAAAATGTGGAGTGAATTGTGGAATACTAATGGCCTTCCAAAAATAAATATTTTATGTTGGACACTAGATCACAACAAGATCCTTACTAGGAAAACTTTGTAGAAAAGCGGGTTCAAAGGTCCTTACAGGTGGGTTATTTGCCGCCGAGCTGAAGAAACTAGTGTACTCTTATTTTTGGACTATCTGTTCTCGAAAGAGGTGTGGACACATGTGTTGCAAAACTTATTTTCTCATATCAGGTGGCCAAACGCCCCCAACAAACTATTCAACAAATGGCAAGCCTCTTACAAGGGTTCTCTAGATCAAAAGCAAACTTTTAAAGCAATATTCTTAGCCTTGCCTAAATTCTCTACGTCGAAAATCTGGCTTGCAAGAAATCAAACGCTTTTTTTCGAAGAATTTTCTACTCTGACTATGGTGGCCACAAAGAAGTTGGGCTTACTGGTAAAGCACTTCAATATGAGAAAACAAAAGTTGTATGTCCAACAACGTCTAAATAACGAAGAAGAGCATTGGTATAAAAAGATCTCCCTAACTCAGCCTCCCTTGTAAGGCAACATCCCCATGACCATCATCAACAATTCTTCAAGACCATCTTGGCGACTTCATATTTCACCCCAAGAGTTTGACGCCTGGAAACAATCACAAACGGAACATGTTTTGAGTTTGGATGGAGCCTCCAAAGGTAACCCCGTGGCGACAGAAGTGGGTAAGTGATCCGTATTATTTTTGGAATGAAATGAAAGTAGATATATTACAATGAAATACACATAAAAATTTCCAGAAACAGAGAAATGCAACAATACATGATTTCTATTAATGAAATAAATGTACAAAGACTGTAAAAATACAGAGTGCAAGACTCACTAGAATGGTAGCAACTTTATCTCTAAGAAGAGATGTGACGACTACGCTTATTCGCAAGAAAATGATTACAATGAGGCTTCAAAGGCCTTTTTATGATAAACATGAATGCAAAACCCTAGACATCCAAAAACCTAACCCTGGGAGATGAAGCGCCAAAAGTCATGTGGGTCCCGTTGGGGTAAGTTAGTACATCAACTTTCCAGGGTCGTAACTTTGCATACGATCTTCGTTTTAGGCGTGTGATAGCTCGTTGGAAAGGTATTTTCGAGAACTACGCATTATGTTGCCAATCACTGACTCAATCTACAATTTCACTGTGGAAAGCCAAGAAAACACTGTTTAGAGACCCAAAATGACCCTAGAAGTACAAAAAGATGTATTGAAATGAAAAAATCCAAAATAAGCCAGTTGGAATAGGTGGGCGGACACCAATATCCACCTGGATGTTGTGTTGGGCTTCAGGACAGCCTCGTAAGTGCAGAACCCATAATTACAAATAAATTTCCCCATTATAGAGAAACGTGTTGAACTGAAAATTGTCAAGATGAGCCAGTTGGAATTTGGAACAGGTGGGTGTCCACCAATATCCACCTGGATCAATCCTCCCCCATTAGGAAGCAATGGTATCCATTGCGTTGAGTGCCTGGGGAAGAGCGGAAAGTGTTTTCTGAATCTGAATCTTGATGATCTGTGTGCCTTATTGAAGAAGTTGTGTTGCTTGGTCTGTGGAAGGCTGTCACAAACTTGTTGTTGGGGGTTGAATCTGTTCCACCAAACAATTGTCTCTAGGCTTGACGGGGCATTGTGTAGGCACCATTGTAGGTGAAGAAACAATATTTGCTTTCTCTTCTTCAATCTATTTTTTTTTATAGAAGGTGTTGAGGTTGCAATGGTTGTAGTGGCCTTTTGCGCGTCCTTTGAACATACTGCGAAGAGGATAAATTTTGTAGTATGAGAGATTACCTTGCACCATTGTTTTGGTGGAACAATAGTCGGAACTACCTCTGGTATCCTATAGAGATGACTCCACAGAGTAATAATGACACTACGGGGTCGAGACTCATAAACAACATGACGTTTCCACATATATGGTTGGCCCAAAACAACATCACAGACATAAAGAGGGGCAACATCACACACTACCTCGTCCTTGAAAGGCTGGATGCCATAGGACAGACAACATTGTTGCCCGACACAAATATCTCTTCCCTGGTAAAACCAACCGATGTTGTATGGCTACGGGTGTGGTGTTGTCGACAATCCCAACTGTTTGACGACCTCAACTGAGATGAGGTTCTTCTGGCTACCGCTATCAATAATGAAATGCAACGGGGTCCCCATCATCCACATCTATGAATGGAAGAGGCGCTCCCCCTCTTAAGGATCTACTGGTTCTTCTGGTTGAATTGTTGTGGTCACGACAATAGCAGTAGGGTCTGCGTTGATGATCTGTCTATTTTCAATATTTTTTGGATCAGATTCTGAATTAGGGTTCGGCTCCTTGTCTTTGACCTCAGCCACCAATGACTGTTTCGAGTGACATTCATCGTTGTTGTGCTAAGGGATTTTGTTGAAGTCACACCACTTCCCAGTGTCATTCTTCATCTTTCCTTTTCCTTTCTTTTCTTGTGTCTTGGACTGGTTGTCGGAAGGTTGTTGGTTAAGGACATCTTTACCATGTTTTGGTTGTTGTGGATTTGCATACTCGAACTCCCATTTGTTCTGGTGCCTAAATTTCTGCTCGATTTTGACAACATATCGATAGGAAATTCCCAATGATGAGATGTTTAAGAAATCCATTTCAGTTTGGATGTACCTATGCATAGCCCCACGGTATTTCAGAACCATATGTTGCTCGGAGTCTTTGATACCCAACTTGGTGCGCAAGGAAAGGAAAGTATTTGTGAACTCCGACACTGTTTGGCTCTTCTCTTGCCGCAGTGTGGTCCATCTCATGTACGGGTCTTCATAGTTATCAACATGGTAGTATTTTTCCTTGACCGCATCAACAAAAAAATCCCAAGTGGGCTTAACCCCATATATTCCAAATTCCTCTATGAAACTTTGCTCCCAATAATTTTCCCACCAATGTTTGACATGGGGGAGAGCCTTGAGGAGTGTGAAGGTGATCTTTTCCTTGTCGGAAAAATTGTGAACAAAGAAATAACCTTCTATCAGATTCGACCATTTTTCTAAGGCATCCACGTCTATCTGACCTTCAAATACTGGAATATCAAAATTAACTTGTACCTTGAAGGGAGAGGTTTCTCCAAAGTGGTCACTTGATGAAGATGCACCTGTTTCTATTGGTAGGGGTTGAAGGATGTGGGCAAAATTCTCTATCATTTCATCCCTTTGTCGCGCGAGAGCTTGCTCGAGCAACAAGTTAATAGAATCTTATGCTCCATTGTATTTTTTTTTTGCCGCCATAGAGGGTTTCTTAGGTGTGCGAGAGCGATTGTCCTCAAGAGAGACAAGCTCGAGACCCAACTTGCTATACTTAGACCTTGTCGAGGACATGCACTGAAAACCGATCAAGAGCAACCTAATCTGATACCACTAATCCGTATTGTTTTCGGAACGAAATGAAAGCAAAGATATTACAATGACATACACATAAAAATTTCCAGAAACATAGAAATACAACAATTCATGATTTCTATTAATGAAAGAAATGTACAGAGACTGTAAAAATACAGAGTGCAAGACTCGCTAGAATGGTGGTAGCTTTATCTCTGAGAAGAGATGTGACAGCTATGCTCATTCGCAAGAAGATGATTACAACGAGGCTCTGAAAGACTTTTTATGATAAACATGAATGTCAAAACCCTAGACATCCAAAAACCTAACCCTAGGAGATGAAGCGCCAAAAGTCATGTGGGTCCCGTTGGGGTAAGTTAGTATAATCGTAAATTTTGCATACGATCTTCGTTTTAGGCGTGTGATAGCCCATTGGAAAGGTCTTTTTGAGAAATATGCATTATGCCATCAACCTTTGACTCTGTTTACAATTTGATTGTGACAAGCCAAGAAAACACTGTTTAGAGCCTCAAAATAGCCCTAGAAGTACAAAAAGATGTATTGACATGAAAAATTCCAAAATAAGCCAGTTGGAATAGGTGGGAGGCCACCAATATCTACCTGGATGTTGTGTAGGGCTTCAGGACAGCCCCATAAGTGCATAACCCACAATTACAAAGAAATGTCCCCATTACAGAGAAACGTGTTGAACTGAAAATTGTCAAGATGAGCCAATTGGAATTTGGAACAGGTGGGTGGCCACCAATATTGACCTGGATCAATGGGGTTATGTTTTCCCCAAAAGGAAATATTAAGTCGCTATTCTCTTGTAACTTAGGCCAAGCTTCTAACAACAAGGAAGATGCATATGCTCTACTATAAGGATTACAAATGACCCATCAAAAAGGCATAGACTCCCTCTCAATCATTGGGGACTCAAAAATTGTTATCAATCAATTGAGAAAGAAGGCATTTCCCAGAGATATGAAGTTGACGACAATATTCCATAGAATTTACCATTACATTGAAGCATTTCATAATGTTGTACCTAAACATATCCTCCGTCATAATAACTCAATCATTGATAGGCAAGCAAACTTGGCATTAAGATACCATATTGAAACTCTTAGGGTCAATGAAATTCTCTCTCGGTCTCAAGTTCCATGACAATGATCAAGGTTCATAACACCTTTCATAAGGTAGGTTCCATAAAGGTCTTGATATAAAGATATCCCTAAGGCGATTATTTGAAAGTTGTCGAACACTCAACCTTATCGCAATTAACTCTTATGGTTTTGCCACGCAAAGGTGGTGTTATGCCTTGTTGGGGCCCCTGTCCTCCACATGCAGGCAACCCCCATTATACTTACTCCTCTCCTCGTCTAGACAGAAGAGCCTAGACCTCCATTTCATGTTGCACGTGTGCACAATATTCTCTAGTTTAGGTCTAGCCAACCCCTCTAGACTTATCCTCTCCTCGATTTACGGCTCCTCTACTCTTCCTCAAGGTATGAGCATAATCCTGGATTGTTTGGACATCATCCTTAAATGATGAAAACTTAATACAACAGTAAATGTATTTAATGATATATAATTGTCTTTATTCGATGATAATTTTAGTATACAAAATTTGTATATATACACATAATTGGGTAAAGTCACGTCTCTTTATGCAAAAGAGCGCGACTTTACGTTTTAATTAGTTTTAAACGTAATATATAAAATATATATATTACAACTCATCCCTCTTATAAAAGCTTCATCCTCGAAGCATGGGCAAAGATGAATGTTTAGATCTAAACACACCATCTTCCCAAGTAGCTTCATCTTTAGGTAGGTTTTTCCATTTGATCAAATACACATTAATTCTTCTAGAATGTAGGAATTCTGTTCGTACTTCGAGGATGCCTTCAGGAATTAAAATTAACCTTCCTTCTTCATCTAAAAGAGGAAACTTTGTTTGTATATGGATGGTAGGACCTAGTTTTTTCTTCAAACAAGAAACATGAAAAACGTCATGCAATTTTCCTTTATTTGAAATATTGAGGGCGTAAGCAACTTGTCCAACTCTCTTTCGAATTTGATAGGGTCCATAAAAATTAGGAGCCAATTTGTGTTTCTTGTAATTTTTAAGAGAACTCTGCTTGTAAGGCTGTAGTCGAACAAGCACCCAATCGCCTGTCGTAAATTCTTTGTCGGTTCTTTTTTTGTCAGCTTGTTGTTTCATTTGGTTCCTTGCTTGTTTGAGGTGATCTTTAAGAGTGTGTAGAACTTCAATCGACGCAGCTAGATAGTCTTTCACGACAAGAATCTTATAATTGGCAACATACTCCTTAATAGAGGGAGGCGAATAACCATACAATGCTTCAAACAGGGACATTTTTGTTGAGGTATGATATGTACTATTGTACCACCATTCTGCGACATGTAGCCAATTGATCTATTGTGTTTGACGATCATTCACAAAATCACTTTGATACCCTTCGAGGCATTTATTAACCACTTCAATCTAGCAATTTGTTTGGGGATGGTATGAAGTACTCATGGTTAAGGATGTCCCCACCCAGAAAAATAGTTCCTTCCAAAAATTGCTATTAAACTTGGGATCCCTATCGCTTATGATAACTTTGGGAAATCCACGAAGTTTAAAAATATTTTTAAGATAGCTATCAACGACTTGGCCTTTTAAGAAATCCCGACAAAGTGGGCATATTTGGTTAATCGGCCGACGATTACAAATATTGTGTCATTTTCTTCAAAGGTAGGAAGACCAATAATAAAGTCCATAGATATTTTAGACCATTTTTGGGCTGGTATATGAAGGGGTTGCATAAGACTTGGAGAAGCAATAGTTTCAAGATTTTGTCGTCGATAGGTGTCGCATTCTACCACATATTTCTAAATGTCGGATCACATATCTTTCTAGAAGAATGACTGGAGTGTATTGTAGTAAGTTTTGAAAAATCCCACATGGTGTGTTGACGAAGAATCATGATTTTCTTTCAAAACTTGAGTTTGAACTTGGAAGAGCTGGGCAAAAATATCCGTTGTTTGTACCACAATATGTCATTTTCCCAAGTGAATTTAGGATTTGTAATTGGGTTGCTTTCGACTTATTCTATTATCCTTCTTATTTCTGGATTTTTTCATGTACTCAATTTGAACTTCTGAGATCCATTGGGGAATGGTGATGGACATAACACATAAAGTAGCATCATTACCAAGTTTCTTTGATAACCCATCCGCAACCAAATTCTCCTTCCCTTTTTTATAAAGAATATCAAAATCAAAGACCTGGATTTTGCTCACCCATTTTTGCTGCTCTGATGAAAAGTTTTTGCGAGTTAAAAAATACTTCAAGCTACTATGGTTTGTTTTCACGAGAAATTTCGTTCCCAACAAGTATTGTTTCCACTTAACTAAGGCATGCATAATTTCCAACATTTCTTTGTCAGATGCTGATTTTGTTTGCTCCCTTGGTTTGAATTTTCGACTTTCGAATGCAATGGGATGATTGTCTTGAATAAACATGACACCTAATCCAGCTCCTAAAGCATCACATTCAAGGACAAATGATTTCGAGAAATCTGGTGCTGACAAAACCATAGTGGATGTCATTAAGAGCTTCAACCTTCTAAACATGCTTCAACTTCGTCATTCCACTTAAATGCATCTTTTTTCAATAATGTTGTCAATGGGGCCACAATTTGTGCATATTTTCAAACAAACCTTCTATAGTACCCAGTAAGAACCAGGAATCCTCGTAACAATGTCATTAATTTGGGGCTAGGATACTCAGTAGCTGCTGTAATTTTCTTCGAATCAATATTGATTCCTTCATCTGATGCAACATGTCCCAAAAATACTATCTCTTTTTTTCCAAAACTACATTTGGATTTGTTAGCGTAGAACTTATTCTCTTGAAGGATTTTTAATACCGTCTCAATGTGCTTGAGGTGTGAGTTCCATTTCTTTCTGTAAACAAGGATGTCATCAAAGAAGAAAAGTACAAACATTCATAGGTACAGACGAAATAAATCATTCATTACTGCTTGGAAGGTAGTGAGAGCATTGGATAGGCTGAAAGGCATGACTCAGAATTCGTACAACCCTTCATGGGTATAGAAAGCAGTTTTGGGAGCGTCTTCCTCTCGACTTCTTATTTGGTAATAACATGACTTCAGGTCTAGTTTGGAGAAATATTTAGCGCCATGGAGCTCATCTAATTACTCATCCTCAATTGGAATTGGAAATTTATCCTTTGTCGTAATTTTTTTCAATGCCCGATAATGAATAACAAATCTATATGATTTGTCCTTTTTCCTAACAAGTATGACCATAGTTGAGAAATGACTCTTGCATAGTGTAATAACACTGTAGTCCAATAATTATTGAACCAAGCACTCAATTTTTGTCTTATGTTGGTGTGACTGCCTATAGGATTTTTTTTCTAATTGGTGCGGAACCAGGGATTAATTCTATGATGTGATATCTAGAACGAGGTGGAGGAAGCCCACGAGGAAGTTCGTGAAAAATGGTGTTATATTTCCAAGAACTTTGTCCAATTTCTTGGGATCATCAATTTTGTCCTCCTTAGTAGTACCCTCTATTGCATAATAGTGTAAGAAATAAGCTCGAGCTCCCTTTTTAATCATTTTTTCCATTCTATTGGATGAGACTATTTATGGGGGAGGATAGTTAATTCCATGTAATTTGTACTTTTCCCCATTTTGATAAAACCTTATAAATTGCTCTTGTAAGTTTAATCCAACAGTACCAAGCATGGCTAGCCATTAGCCCCCCAAGACAATATCTACCCCTTCGATTGGCACAACATACATATGAGATTTTAATTTGTAGTCACTCATGTGTATTTCTACCTTGTGGCATTTCCCATCACATGACGTAGTCCTATTTCCCGGGATGGAGACTTTAAATTCATAGGTAGGATGAATGAATATGTTTAATTGCCTTGCTATCTTTGTATCTATAAAGTTATGTGAACCGACACTATCGATGAGCACCGTTACTTTAGTTTTCTTAACATATCCATAAACTTTCATAGTTTGGGGTTGAGAAACACCCGTCATTGCAACAACAGAGAGTGTCGGGTTTTCTTAACATATCCATAAACTTTCATAGTTTGGGGCTGAGAAATACCCGTCATTGCAACAACAGAGAGTGTCGGATTTGCATTTTGATTCCCTAACTCATGGAGATTTCGCAAGTCTTCATTATTTGTTTCTTCATTAGATGAAGATATGTCCCCTGCTTCTTCGTCCGTGTCATTGTCACTCTTGTCTATTTCATAATGATTTTTTATTTTTTTTTGTCTTTGCACTTATGGCCTGGTTTCCAATTAGGTGTGTTACATTTAAAACATCGATCCTTAACCTTATATTGTCTCGTGTCTGGTGGCAATGTCATTTTGTGAGGGGGAATGTATTTGGAGATAGAGTCTTCGAGTGAGCGCCATGCTGTCTTTTGATAAAATTTAAGTTTCTTTTCAACGATTTTAGCTTTCTGACGAGCTTTCTCAATATCCTTAATGTCAAGTAATTCAAGCTCATTACATATATTTTCCTTCAATCATGATAAGACTATTTGAAGTAGCCAATCTTATGATATATTAGGGACACAAGTGGCTAACACATGCAACTGATGAAAAAATTCTTCCACTATATCAAACTGTTGTAATAAGGTGAGTTTAGCAAAACCCCCTTTTTCTTTTCTGTCGAGAAAGCGTAGGAAGAAGTTATTTTTTAATATAACCCAGTCTCTTGCTAGAGATTTAGATTTTTCTCTCCACCATAGGAACCGGTCATACGTAAAGTCCTTCGGATGTATAGATGCAACATTAATTTTTTCTTCATCGTCATAAATCCGATAATACTTGAAGTACTGCCTAATTTTATTTACCCATCTTGTTGCTTCTCTTGCATTCGATCCATCAAATTCTGGAACAATAATCTTCGCCTTGGGCATCCCATTATTAAATGTTCCCATGTTAGGCGAGTAATATGATTGGTGAGTCCCCCACTGCAAAGTTGATTTACTTGGGCTTTTATTCCCATTTGCAATCAATTCAAGCTCTAATCTCGTGTCATGGTAGTTTTTGTTGCATTCCGCTAGTTCTTCGTTTAGTTTTCCAATTTTGGCATCGAACGAAGTACTTACTTGATTTATAAGGCCTGCGAAAAAATCTTTAGATTTTTTGCTTAGCTCCAACGTGGAGGAAGTGTTGTCCTCTCTCTTTTTCTCTGCTTCTTTTGGCTTTCTCCTCGTGTTGCTCATGTTGAGGTTTGTGAAAGAAGAATATGTATTAAATATTAAATATATATTAGGGTTTGGAAGGCAGATGACAAAAGAAGGAGATGGCCAAAGGATAAGGAGACGCGGGGCCGAGCACAAGAGAGGAATGGAAGGCGAATGGGGGAGGGAGAAAAGGAAGGCAAATGATAGTGCTAGGGATTCATGAGGAGGGTGAATGAAATAATGGCTTTGAAGAGATGAAGATGGGAAAGGGAAACGAGGGTAGGCAATGAGGGTTTTGCAAGGGTACGCGAGTATGAGAGTATGAGGAATATGACGGGGGAATGATGAAGGGGGAAATGAAGCACGAGATAGAGGAAGTAGAACATGAGGATGATGTAGGGGAATGAATAATTGGTGGAGTGGTTGATAGATGTTGCAAGAGGAAAGTGGATGGACGATGCAGGTAGGGGAGGACGCCCCACGCAAAGAGGATGCACCGACGCTGATACCAATTGAAACGATGAAAACTTAATACAACATTAAATGTATTTAATAACATATATTATTCTTTATTTGATGATAAATTTAGTATACAAAATGTGTATATATACATGTAATTGGGTAAAGTCACATCTCTTTATACAAAAGAGTGTGACTTTACATTTTAATTAGTTTTAAATGTAATATTTGTAACTGGTCGATGATTACAAATAGGTCTTGATAGAAGGATATCCTTGAGGCGATTATTTGAAGGTTGTTAAACACTCAACCTCATCGCAATTAACTCCTATGGTTTTACCACACATAGGTTGCGTTATGTCATGTTGGGTCCCCTGTCCTCCACACGCAGGTGCCCCCCACTATACTTACTCCTCTCCTCATCTAGATAGAGGAGCCTAAACCTCCATTTCATGTTGCTCATGTGCACAATATCCTCCAGTTTAGGTCTGGCTAGCCCCCCCAGACTTATCCTCTCCTGGATTTATGGTCCTGTACTCTTCCTCAAGGTCTGAGCATCATCCCGGGTCGTTTGGACATCATCCACTCAAGATAATAATTGTACAACCCCTCCTTGCTAGCCAATTTCAATGTGTGAGAGAATTTCAAGTTTAATGGATTTGAAGAGCATAGAGCCTGCCTTTGCGTGGCTGTTAATTCTCACACGATGGAAGGTAAATTTAAGCACAAATTCTTGGGCAAATACACATGAAGGCACAAAGAAATTGCAGAATTGGAAATTGGATCCAGGTTTGCTGGTGGACGTTCCCAAATTGAACCGTACAGTTGGTGCAACAAGACATTGAGTCATGGCTAAGAGAATAACATGTGCCACATGATGGAGGGGAGAACTACCAGAGGATGAGCATGCATAACTGGTCCACTCCATTCAAGAGTTACAAATCCAAGTTCATGGTTTGTCTGCCAGGGTACTTAGTGCATTGGAAATTTTGGTGGAGCAACGACAAGGACATCGACAACTTCGGGATGAATGTGCAACCATCAGGTCAGAGGTAGAAGAAATGAGATTTAGACCAAGTCCCTAATCTCCAACTCATTCAATTACAGTCATATCAGACATGACTTCATCTCCATCCCCCCAACAAACCATCCCAGGCTTCAATTCGCCACAAGAGCAGGGAGAAGATGAGACATGCATGAAAGACTTGAACCTAGCTAAACTATCTGTAGATGTTCTGTTTTTGTATTTTGATATTAGGAATCTTCCATAGACTACATCACATGAACAATTTTAAAATTTTGCATAAGACTCAACTGGACATAAATTATCTGAACTGCTTAACTATTTATCATTCTGTTTTTTCCATGTTTGCAAAGGTTGTATGTTTGAGTATGTGAGTTCTCTCCTTCTACAAGTCTTCTTGCATAACTTTTAATAAAAAAATTCTCCAGTTTTCTTTAAAAAATAATGAAATCACATATCTTAAATCTTATACTCCACAATCTAGTTGCATTAGGGGTATTTCAAGTCGACGAATCCATTTTTGCATTAAAAATAACAATTTCAACAATCCAAAATAATAATTCTAGTAAATATTGCCTAACCGGATTCCGGTGATGGCAAACGAGAAAAGATAAAAAATGTAGAATGTTAAGCTTTCTTATATTAAAAATATTAAATTTCTTACCATTCATTTCCTTTTTTGGAGAAATATAGTTTCTCACTTGTATGTGCATAAAGCATTTTGAGTGAGGATTTTGATATGATGCCACCCCCCCACATAATTATTTTCTCTTCCCTTTTTTTTTTTGGATAAGGGACTATAAAAACTGCTAGCCAAAATATCACCCAATAACCCCAAGGGACTCAATGACATTT
>JZKD02S0982826.1:0-13617 GCA_000966675.3 Picea glauca | reverse complement strand
TCCATGTAATATGAGAATCTCACAATTCTCTTGTGTCTGGGCATTTTGGGGTAGGAAAAACTATGGCTCATCTGCAAAGGTTTTTTCATTGGCCTCAAATGAAATCAATTGTAACTAAATATGTAAAGGGGTGTGTGATGTGTTCTACTTGTAAGTCCACTAATAGAAAACTGGGGCTATACTCACCACTGCTTGTTCCATCCCATCCATGGGAAAGTATCTCCGTAGATTTTGTAGGGGGTTTACCAATATCAAAAAGGGGTCATGACTATTTATATGTTGTAGTGGATAGGTTCAGAAAGATGTGTATCTTAATGTCATGTAAAAAGCAGATCATTGTTGAGCAGACTGGTAATCTCTTTTTTAAGTATGTTTGGGTTCACTTTGGGTTACCCACATCCATTATCTCAGATCGAGATACTCGATTCCTTGGGGATTTTTGGACAAGTTTGTGGAGAATGATGGATGCCAAGTTGAAGAGGAGCATTTCTTTCCATCCACAGAACAACGAACAGACAGAGGTTGTTAACCAAACAATGGTACTTTTTCTCCGAGGCTACTGCAACAAGCATCCCAAGTTATGGGAAGAATAGATACCCTATGTACAGCATGCTTACAACTGAGAATTAGATTCCTCCACTCGGTGTTCACATTTTGAGACATGTTTTGGGTATTTACCTAAGGTTCCTTTGGACTTGATGTATGGGAGATATGTTGATTCAAATGAAGAAAGAAATGAAGACAAGGCCAGCAAGTTCATCTAGAGGATTCAAAAGGTACACCAAGTAGTCAGGGAATAGTTGCAGAAATTCAAGCACAGTATAAAGCTTGGCATGACAAACATGGGGTTGATCATCAGTTCCAAGTTGGAGACCAGGTATGGATTCACATCAACAAGGAAATATTGAAGGGTGAAGGCAATAAACTCAAGCCCATCCGTTATGGACCCTTCACTATTTTGAAGAAAAGTGGTACCAATGCTTTTCGTCTAGATCTTCCACCTTATATGAAGATCTACTTAGTTGTAAATGTGGAGAAATTGAAACTTTTTTAGCCGCCCGTGATCATGGATCAGGTTGAGGAAGTTTCAATACGTTCATTTGATGAGTGTGATCCTAAGTACTTGGATGAGTTAAAGGAAGATATCATCATGGACAGAAGGAAAAGGGCTTCGCGTAAGGGTGATGTTGATTATCTTCGAGTAGGCTTAAAGGGCACACATCCAAGCAAGGCAAAGTGGATTGAGAAGTACAAGGTGCAGGAACGCTTCCCTCACTTATCTGTTGATTGATGAAAGCTTTTGGTGGTCCAAAAATCTCTCAGTGAGAAGGTGTGATCCAAAAAGGATCCAGAGAAGACTAAGTACAACTTAGAATTCACAGAAGCAACTCAGAAAGCTCAAAATGGCTTCAGCAGATAGAGAAAGGGAAAAAATTCACAGTCCTCAAAACTCAGTAAAATTGGCATCATCATGAAGAGTGCATCGCAATATTTCCAACAATGTAAATGGCTCGTCAAACGGAGTTATGGATCAAAAGATATTCACAGTCAAAGTTTTGGTCAACCTAGTCCAATCAACAGGGATGAGTCAGCATCCATACTGTTGATGTCAGCATCATTACGGATGAATTCATCATCCTTAAAGTGTACGTGGCATGCGCATAGGGCGACAGGTGTCATGCTGACATGGCAGCACCAGAGACTGCCACATGTCACTCATTTTCGGCATTTTTGAGTCAAACTGTGGACCAATGAGGAAGTGTCACATGGTAGTCTGTACATTCATGTGGAAGGCCATACAGGACGTGGCAGGTGTCATGGAAGGTGACTATGCAAGTGGTCGGATACCACATGGCCCAATCATGGGTTGCCATGTGGCAGTGGGCAAATGCCTAATGAGGGCCCGAAACTGAATTTTCAAAAATAAAAAAAGGGGCCCGCCAAATCTAGCGGCCAAACTACAACTCCGACGAATCTAAACAGGGAACTCCAAACTTGTAGACAGTTCCAAATGCATATATATATTGTTATAAAAATAATCCCAAAAGGGGAGGCTCGTAGGCTCGACCCCAGGACCTCCCCCTATCCAACGCCTTATAATAGCATCTACCACAGTTGGGATAACGGACTCTGTTGGTTAGTCCGCCCGACACTTCACTTAAATGCCAAATCTACCCATGGACGGGGGGAGAGCACTTGACACTACGTCCAGGCATGATTTTGAGATGTAGTACAAAGAATTAATTGTAGGGTACAGGCACAAAAATCGAGATGAGATTTATCAAGGGCCTAGGAGTGCTAGAGTCTAATTGAGGCGTGGAGATAGTCATTGTTGGGTAATTCGACACCACGAATTCAATGGTGTTGTATGTTTTCTGATATGGGCAAAAATTCTGCAGCTTAATTCCAGAATGAGGTATACTTATGTATTTTTCCAAATTATTTTACTGAGTTAATAAAAAGGCCTACCCATTTGAGAGCAGGACTTGGAGACGTGGTCCACCAGAGACAAACTTCGTTATCAAGTTTTTTTGTTCATATTTGATGCTTATGTCTCTTCATTATTAAGCTTTTCCTTCTTTATGGTGCACTTTAATTTATGCTCATTTAATACAATTCTTTAGAAGTCACTTCGATGAAAAGATCTTGAATCAACTCTGCACCTTATGCTTGTGCCTCCATCTTGCATCTACAAGAGTCTCTGTGGATCAAAGGAAATGGAAAATGGTAGTCTGCATGGATCAAAGGAAATGGACATTGATTGGAATCCAGGAGGAAATAGAGGCATATCTTTCATGCAAGCTACAATTGGACAGCGCTGGTTGACACACAACAACAAATATAATGTGTTTGGAATTAATGAAATTTAAGATAGGATAAACATAAAACATCTAATGTATATGAACTAATGCTAACATCAGAGTTAGCATTAATTTACCTCAATAGATGTACGTTGCAATGCACGATAAATAAATCTTTCGTTGCTAAGTTTCAAACGGATAAAAAAAAAAAAATCATTTGCCTTGATATGAGGCCAAATAAGAGCTCAAATCTAAAACTTAGGGTAAAAAGGGAATAGTGAATTGAAAAATTGTACAAATTTGTTAAAACTTTGGTTAAAACAATGGAAAGTAGTTGGTTTGAGTGCATGGGCTAATATAAGAACAGTGAACTGATTACTATTGTCCATGTAGCCCTAAAGGCAAAGACTAATAAGTCTTATACCTATAGCATAAATTATTTGTTTCTATTAAATCTTATTTATAATAATGCTACCCTTAAGCTCAATGAATAAGTCTCATCGAGACCAAAATATTAAAATTATTGATATTATTACTGCACATAAATATTAAAATTTATAAGCATTACTTCTACTCACTAAGTTTAAGGAATAATGTCACCTAAAGGAGACATATTCTTTCGAGTATATAATTTGTTGATTATAGTATTGTATTAAATTTGAACTGTGAGTTCATAATATTAACGATAGTTGGAAAAGCCTTGGTATCATAGAGTTGATTCAATTTATTCTTGCAAATATTCATTAATTATCAACCATTGAATTAATTCATAAAGAGACAATTGACATCGGGTAATTACAATGGTATGCACCACCACTAATAGTGGTGCAATGGAAACTGATATAAAACGTAACCTCAAGTTAATTCAAGGTTGCAATAACACTCCATCATATTAAAGGGTGTCACTATTTACTAGGAGATAACATAACTATTTTAAACTCCACTAACTATTCATATCAATCGTTTCTAAATCTTCTCCTATCAACTTAAGGATATGGCATGGAGGTTATGATATGGTTTGTATCCTTTTCAATAATTCAAACTAAACTCAATACATAAGAAGAATAACCAATATCCTACGTAATCATATATTTCACCACACTTTTAACTAAGATAATTATCATCCTTGGGATTGGGATTATGGTATTGTAAATATTTAATCGAAGATAAAATGAAGAGTTGTAAGTGAATAGGAACAACAATCTAATCTATGGGAAGATGAAACCAAAAATCAGCTCTATAAATATATTTGTCTCCCTTTAATTAAAAAATTTAATGTGTGAAGTGATTGTAACTTGGCCTATCATATCAGAGCCCAGTGTCTTTTTTTATAACTCTTGGATGTTTTCCCAGGCTATTTTGTCTCAATCGGGCCATTGCTTCGGTGCCTTGATCATTGCATATGTTTCTCTATGTCCATGGGTGTATCAAAGTATCCATTCATTGTCAATGCTCAAAAATCCTAAACCTAATGGTCCTTGTGTAGTGAATCATTGTTAGCCCGTCAGAAAAACACAACGGTTAGAAAATGTTCATGGTTTGCTGAGAGAAAGGTTGTCAACACAGTCTCTTGATGTTTTCCATTCCTCTCTTCCTGCGTGGAATATGAATCTATCATTGGTATTCTTCTCTCTTGTGCATGAACTTCCAGGTATTAGAGGATTAGACCCCATGGTAATCGAAGAATGATTCCCCTTATGTTTCTTTTTTGTGGGCTATGTCAATACCGAAATTGAATTATGTGTTGCATGGGTTTTTCATCTATTGAAAGCTCTATTATCAAGATGGAATCAATATGATATAAAGAGAATTACTATGCTTCTATTGGTTCAACTAGCATGCCATATTTCTCCATTATCAGTCTTTGGTATGTAGAACTTGGACTGGTATTGTTGGTGTTACTTTGTTATCATTGTTGTTGTAAACGAAGGGTGAAACTCCACACACTATGACAATATTTCAGATATATGTGATGGTGTTCAACTCCAATTGGCCTCTCACATCATCAAATAACTAGAAGGTTGGTCATATTTCATTCACTTTCTAGGACATATTTACATACAGGATCTTGCAATATTTAAGTGGAAGTTCATGTCTTCTTCTGTGAAGGGACCTAGCCTGAAGTTGTTGTTATGTGGAAGATAGGTCAATGTTTGTGGACACATGATTGTGTAGGTATCCATGAATCTCTTCATGGCTTCAAATGGATTCAAGGTGTTCAATAGATTGTTGTTACATTGTCCAATTGTTACACATAATGGGTTTTTGAGCTACTCCTAGTTGCATATTCGATAATAAGTGTGGCTGACACATCTCAATTTTTGGGAATTCTCGAGGAGGATGCATTGGCTTGAATATTCAGGAAGCATCTTACTTTATGTTGGATATAATAAGTTCCATCACAATATATCTCATACCTTATATTATGTTGTTAATCAATCAAATTTCACAATTCAAAACCTAAGAAATGTGTCCAAGTATCTAGACCTCACAAAGAATACAAGCATACACAAACACACATAAGATCTTAATGTGCAGAATATTTCTGATCCAAATTATTTTTGGCATGAAATGAGAGCAAAGATATAATAAAGAAATGTACAGAGATGTATCATATATCCAACAATATAACAAAAATATATCAGCAATATAAACATAGAGATACAGTAATACACAATTTCTATTAATGTGCAAAATGTACAGAACTGTAAAAATACAGAGTGAAAGACTCGCTAGAATGGTGGTAGCTTATCTCTGAGAAGAGAAGTGACGGCTACTCTCATTCGCAAGAAGATGATTGTTCTGATGAGGCTCCAAAGACATTTTTAACATAAGTAAAATCCAAAACCCTAACCCCGGAAGATGAAAAGCCAAAAGGTTTGCGGGCCCCGATGGGGGTAGTTGATATGCCAACTTCTCGATGGAATAACTTTTGCATACAATCTATGTTTGGGGTGCTCGATACACCATTCAAAAATTCTAGTCGAGAAGAATGATTTTCGAATGGCCTATATTAGTGCCTTTGGTAGTCACTTGGGCCCAGATCCCCAAAAAACGTCATTTAGGGCCTCAAAACGACCCTGGAAGTTTGGAATCCGAAAAACTACCGAAAAACTGTCAAGATACAAAACTGTTTTTCGAGCACTTGGAATAGGTGGGTGGCCACCGATATCCACCTGGATCAATCCTCCCTCCTTAGGAAGAATTGGTCTCCATTTCATTGAGTTCCCGGGGGAGAGATGGAAGTGTTTGTTGAATCTGAATCTTGGTGAGTTGTTTGCCTTGTTGGAGACGTCTCGTTGCTCGGTTTGTGGAAGGTTGACACAAACCTATTGTTGGTGAGTTTGAATATGTTCAACAAGTCAGGCTATCTTAGATGACTGTGTGAAGAAGGAATTTTTTTTCTTTTTTGCAACCTTGTTGACCTTCTTCTATTGGACAGAGGGTGCATGGGTCGAGGTTGTAGTGGTTGCAGTGTCCTTCTGTTCACCTTATGAAAAGATTGTGAAGAAGTTGAATTTTGTAGTATGAGATACTACCTTGCGTCATTGTTTAGGTGTGACACTAGTTGGAACTACCTCTGGTATTATGTAGAGATGACCCCCCAAAGTAACAATGAAACTATGGGGTCGAGACTCATAAACAACATGGCGCTTCCACATATATGGTTGGCCCAAGAGAACATCAAATATCCAAGGGTTGGATGTCGTATGACAATCGACACTGTTTCCTGACACGAAGATCTCGTCCCTGGCGAAGCCAACCTATGTTGTATGGTTGTGGGTGTGGTGTTGTCAACAATCCCAATTGTTTGACGACCTATGTTTAGATGAGGTTCTTTTGGATTTATCTATCAACAATAAAATGTAGTTGGGTCCCCTTCACCCACCTCTGTGAATGAAAAAGGTGCTCTCTCTCTTCAGGATCTGTTGGTTCTTTTGGTTGAATTGTTGTGGTCGAGACAATAGCAGTGGGGTCTATGTCAATGATTTGTCTTTTACCATTATTTTCATAATCAGATTCTGAATTTTGGGTCTGGCTCCTTGTCTTTGATCTTGGCCACCAATGACTATTTTGAGTGACATTCATCGGTGTTGTGCCAGGGGCTTTTGTGTCAATAGAACCATTTTCCAATGTTTTTATTCATCTTCCTGTGACCCTTCTTTTCCTGTGGCTTAGACTGGTTTTCAAGAAGTTGTTTTTTAGGGTCGTCTTTCTCATACTTTGGTTGTTGCAAATTTGCAGATCCGAACTCCCGTTTGTTCTGGTGCCTAAATTTCTACTCGATTTTAACAACATATCAATACGCAGCACTGAGTGATGAGATATCCAGAAAATACATTTCAGTTTCGATGTATCTGTGTAGAGCCCCGCGGTATTTCAAAACCAAATGTTGCTCGGATTCTTTGATACCCAGCTTGGTGAGAAAGGTATGGAAGGTATTGGTGAACTCTGGCACTGCTTGGCCCCTCTCTTGACACGGTTTTGTCCATCTCATGTACTACTCTTCATAGTTGCCAACAGGGTAATATTGTTCCTTGACCACATCCACAAAAATATCCCAAGTGGGATCGTCCCCATATATTCCGGACTCCTCTGTGGAACTTTGATCCCAGTAAGTTTCCCACCAATGTTTGACATGGGGGAGATCCATAAGGAGTGTGAAGGATATCTTTTCCCTGTCATAAAAATGGTGAATAGAGAAATAACCTTCTATCATATTTAACCATTTGTCTAGAGAATCTGCATCTATCTAACCTTCAAATACGGGAATATCAAAATTAACCTGTACCTTGAAAGGAGAGGTGCTTCCAAGGTGGTCGCTTGATGAATATGCATTGGTTGTTATCAGCAGGCGTTGAAGGATGTGGGCAAAATTCTCCATCATTTCGTCCCTCTGTCGCGTGAGAGCTTGCTCAAGCAATAGATTAATAGAATCTTTTGCTTTGTCATTTTTCTTTTCTTCTGCCATGGAGGGTTTCTTGGGTGGGAGAGAGAAATTTTCCTCAAGAGAGACAAGCTCGAGACCCAACTTTCTATACTCGGTCCTCGTCGGGGACATACACTAAAAAACGATCAAGAGCAGCCTACTCTAATACCTCTGATCCGGATTATTTTCAGCACAAAATGAGAGCAGAGATATAATAAATAAATGTACAGAGATGTATCAAATATCCAACAATACAACAGAAATATATCAGTGATACAAACACAGAGATACAGTAATACACAATTTCTATTAATGTGCGAAATGTACAGAACTGTAAAAATACAGAGTGAAAGACTCGCTAGAATGGTGGCAGCTTATCTCTGAGAAGAGATGTGAGGGATTCTCTCATTCACAAGAAGATGATTGTTATAATGAGGCTCCAAAGGCCTTTTTAACATAAGTAAAATCCAAAACCCTAACCCCAAAAGATGAAAATCCAAAAGGTTCATGAGCCTCGATGGGGGTAGTTGATACGCCAACTTCTCGGGGGCGTAACTTTTGCATACGATCTCTGTTTGGGGCGCTCGATACACCGTTGGAAAGGTATAACCAAGAAGAACAATTTTTGACCAGACTAAGGGCCTTGTGTTTTTATCTAGGCCCCAAATCCCAAAAAAAATTCGTTTAGGGCCTCAAAACGGCACCGGAAGATTGGAACCTGAAAAACTGTCGTAAAACTACCAAGATGGAAAATTGTTTTTCGATATTGTGGAATAGGTGGGTGGCCACTGATACCCACCTGGATCAAATTCGATCACTCATATATCGTGACAAAATAATTCTTATTGTGAAGAGAAGTTGGTGGGAAAAATTCATTCTATTGTTTACATTGTTTATGTGGTGTTAATTGGAAAAGAGAATTATCCATAATGGTCAAGGATGATTGAGCATACCCTGATCTTAAATTATTTTTGGGATGACATTTGTGATGGAGATACCAAACTTACCAAACCAATAGCAGATAAAGAACTTTCCATATGGACGAATAAAGACAATAAATTGAATGCCTTGATTGTTGCTTATGTAAGTGAAGAGGTGAGTCCTCATAATAGATATATCAAATACTATAGGAGTGTTTTGAAGAAGTTGAAAGATATATATGATTCACATTCATAATTGGAGCTAATTCAATTGTTGGTGACTCTCTTCAACCTAGAGATGAAGGATAATGATCCCATGGGCCATGGATTTAGGTTCCAAAATTAAATCCATCATGCAAAGCATTGATGTTACTATTGTGATGATAGACATTTCTCTCATGGCCTTCATTAAGTCCCTCTACCCCAAATATTCTCACTATCTCTAATCACTTCAAGCTAGTGGACAACTAATGTCCCTTGATTTTGACACTTTGGTGGAGAAAATTGTAGAATGTGAGAAGGTTTTTGAGAAGAAGATAGCTTAGCCCATTGGAGAGACAATTTGACTTGCTTAAAAATGGAAGAATCAATCAAATTATTCTTCTAGAGGAGAAGGTAGTAAGAGAGGATATGGAAAAGGCAGGGAGGGTAGGCACAATCGAGATGTGACATCTGATCTTCATTGTGTTCATTGTGGTAAGAATGGACATGAATAAAAGACATGTAGAAACCCATGGGAGAATATCAAAGACAATTAGGAACAAAAGGAAGAAAAAGGTAAAGCTCCCAAATCCACTCATTTGGTTGTTTCTCATTGCAATATTGCCATTATTATTGTTAGATTTGTAGTTGCACAAAGCCCAACAAAAGATCACCAAATCTTACTTAACTACAGGAAATCCTACCACTGTCACCTTCGTAAGAAATCCCTTTATTTTAGTGATGGAGGAGGCCCACCACAGGGGAGGCTTCCCAAGTGACCTCAAGATATCAAAGTAGAAAGTTTTTTAGCCAAGCCTACCGCCCCCTCTCTTGATCACCTAATGATAAGTCTAGATCTGTGAAATGGACGAGGTTAAAAGGTGTTTGAGTACCTGCTTGGAACAAGAACACTTTATAGCATTTTAATGATCAATTCCAAGTACAAGCATGCAATTAAAACCACATAAGACACTAGACAATGATAATTTTCTATAGTTCGTACAAATTTGCAGCAATACAACAGTTTATAACAAGTATAAGTTTGTAACGGCAGCAAATAAAAGGGATAAAAAATGCATCAATTGACAATGAAAACCTAGCACATATCCAATATATTAATGTCCAATTGTTCAAAGCAATTTCTAAGCATGTTATACGACCATTAGATCAATGTATGCAGCAAATTTAAGTGTTATCAAGTGGTTGTAGCAAACTTTTGCAACAACAGCAAGTTTACCACCCAATTAGCACAAGTTAGTACTGGTAAAGTTAGTAAATAGCTTGAGAGATTAATAATACAGAGGTTTTTATCACTTTCACCACAAGAGAGCTTAAATGATTAGTTCCTTAGGACTATGGAGTCTTTATAACAGCAATGATACCACTTAGAGATAAAACTATCAAAGAACTAAGAGGTAGGATTTAAACTCTAAGGTGTTATCACATTAGAGCCTTATGGTTTAAACCTTGAAGAGAATGGTTTTGCTAGAGTGCAAGCACTTTTGGTATCTAGCAACCTTTCCTCCCTTCTTAAGCACTTCAACTAGATCACAATCAAGATTCTCGAATCAAGCTCCTGAAGTGCTGCCATTTTAGGGATTTAGGAGTATAACTCTAGGTAGGATTTACTTCACAAATTTGTGGATGAAATTAACCTTGTGAGAGGAGAAAGCACTTATGCTCCTCTCTTAGGGTTTTACCAAGCAATATCTTAAATATGAACAAGTAAAATTCACGATAAAAACATTCAATGACATGAAATGAAATTGTATAAATTTACTTACTTCACCAAGATATGACAAGAATAAACCCTAATTGTAGTAATACCATCCAAAAATCAGCAAAAGACCATCCAGAATTGACCCCCAAGAGATAGCGCGCTTGAGAAAAGAGCCAAGAACCCCAATATAGTGAAAACTTCATACTTGTGTCTCACATGTGTGAGATGAATGTGATGATGAAATGACTCTTGGTTAGCCATATTTATATGGAAACCCTAGCCATCCAAAAGACTCTAATGAAAAGTCATGTCTTTATATAAGAGGGTCAAACCCTTAAATTTTCCCTTGCAATATACAAACATAATTTTTTACATGAAATAAAACCCTAGAAGGGTGACATAATGCCATAAGAGGGTGATGTAGGCTCTCCAAGTGAAACATATAGCATGGTGGGGAAGACATTGGGCCTACAAAGGCTATGTGTTATGCTCAAAGTGCCCTACCATGGTATCCTCATGTCAAGCCACCTCTGGAACCATCTTATCCATCAAACCCCTGCCCTCCAAGGTGACGTCGAGAGCTAGGAGGTGATGTCCTAGGCCTAGAAAGGACAACATACAAGTGGAGAAGGGTGCAACCTCATCCTCTAGTGATTTCAAGGTGCCTCCAAAGGAAACCTCATGTGTCCTCTAGGTGTAACATCCATCATCTATGGTCTTCTTCATGTGGGGTCCAATGTCCATCTTGTGGGAAAGGTCCTACAAACACAAACAAGTATACCCTCCAAGGGTCCACAAGTCACAAGTATCATGTCAAGTAAGCCATATTTAATACAAGAACCACCCAAACTTGTGCATCATGTTGATATTGGATAGCAAGGAAGGTCTTCACCATGCATGGTGTCCTACCATGGAGGAGGACAATGAAACTTATCAAAGTTGTACTTATGAAAAAGTACATTAAATGGGTTATATTTTAATGTTGACTTAATGAGTACTTTTTATAAAGTTAAAGTTGTGGTCTTTTAATCTTGACCATTGATATCATAAGGTGTGTGAGAATCAATCTTGGCCCTCCATCCTTCTGGAGATAGGGTTTCTTACTTGCTCATTGAGTAAAAAGGAGATCAACTTGGAGAGGGGCATAGTATGCACAAGAGAGGTGGTTTTTTGAAGAGAGAAAGAGGAGAATTGTTTGAGGGTTTGGAGAGAGAGTTTGTAGGGAGACAAAGGAGGCTTCTACATTAAAATTGGCACACATCTTCAACATTGCAGAGGTCTTTTCCTACAAATCTGATCAAGAGGATTTGCAAAAGGGGACCATACATTTGTTGAGGAGGTTTTGTATTTGGATGGGCTGATTTTATTGTAATAGATCTCTATATTTTCCTACTTAATAATAATAAAATCTAAATCTGCTAACCGGTTTTCCCTCCGGGGTTTTTTCAAGGACAAATTGTCCAAAAATTACTTGTGTACATGTGATGTGATTGTTGTTATCTTTTACTGCTAAGTTCATGGTTATTATTTTATGCTCTTTATTATTTATTTGTGAAGAAAACCTGGAAGAATCAGTTAACAAAAAAATTAATTGATTTTAGTGAAATGGATTTAGAGAAATTTCACATGGTATCAAAGCAAGACTATTGAAGAAGCATCATTACATTCATATCTGCAACACAAAAGATCAGATATGTAGCAGATAAGTTCATATATGAAACACAGAAGTCCATATCTATAGAAGATAAGTTCGTATCTTCAGCACAAAAGTTTAGATCTACAACACAAAAGTTTAGATCTGCAGCACAAAAGTTCATATCTATAGCAGATAAGTTCAGATCTGCAGCACAAAAGTTCAGATCTGTAGCACAAAAGTTCAGATCTGCAAAGGAAAACATAGACCTGCATTAGAGGAGTTCAAATCTGCAAAAGATAAGGGTATATTATAGAACGGAATCATTTTCAGTAATGGCCATGTCCTTGAGAATAGAGGATAGGCTTCAGCGTGCTCAAAATTTTGTTTTCTAGGAGGAAAGGGTCACTATGTTTTGGATGTCAATGATGCCCTTGACCATGTTGATGATAAGAATGCAGCTCCCACAGATGTAGTTGCATTTGTGACTTGGAAGAAGGGTGAGGATAAATCCAAGAGCATACTCCTTGATGAGGTAAAGGATCACATAATCCCTCACCTCACAGGGAAAAATTCCACTAAGGAGATGTGGGTTGCATTGAATGAACTTTACCAGAGTAAAAATGAAAATTACAAGGTGATGGTGCTTTAGAAAAGACTGAGAAGTACCAACATGGCTAAGGGGGAAAGTGTGGTTCACTACCTTTTTCGACTTACATAGATCGGGGATGAGCTAGGTGCAATAGGTGAGAAAATTGAAGACTTTGAGTTGGTATGCTTGGCACTGAATGGATTTTTGAAGTCATGGAATGTGTTCGTGTGTGGAGTTGTAGCTCGGAGAAACTCCCTAATTGGTAGTGATTATGGGATGATTTTATGCAGGAGGAGATCAGATTTAGTCAGTCTAGTGGATCTTCATCTTCATCACGGAATGTGGATGAAGAAGGCTTGGTTCTTGCGATCAAAGGCAAGGGAAAGAAGAAGAAAAATAAGGCTGGAAAGAAGAACATTGATTTTTCAAAAGTCAAATGTTTCCATTGTCACAAGATGGGACACTTTGCCTCACAGTGTCCAAAGAAGAAGAAGAATAACCAACAACAGAGGGTAGCTTTAGTAGTAGTGGATGAGTTTTCCAAAAGCTTCGAGGAGGATTTCTACTTCATAACTTGTATGTCTAGCACAGCAGTCTCGAACATGTGGTTTTTGGACAACAGAGCATCTTGTCATATGATAGAGCGGAAGGATTTTTTCACTAGGTTACAAGAGGGAGTCATGAATATGGTTATAGAGCTTGGAGATGACAAGTGTTACAAGGCGCAAGGGGTTGGTACAGTTTCGTTTTAGAGGGAGTTGGGTAAACCACTTTGGTTGTTTGACGTAATTTATGTTATGGGGTTGACAAAGAACCTCAT
>JZKD02S0982815.1:0-13617 GCA_000966675.3 Picea glauca | reverse complement strand
CCCAACCAAGATTCCAAGGCAATTTTTTAATAGTAAATCTATAAGAAAAATAATGGGTAATATATATTTATCCATAGACATTGGATTGAGTTCTTTGCACCGAAGCATTGAACATGCTTGTCATAAATAAATGTAGAGGAGTTATAAAAAAAACCATGCATACAATTCTATGTTGTTCATCTAGTGCAACAACATGTAGAAGGCATCGAAAATCTCTTGAACATGCATATAAAACTGATTATCATGATTTTTTAGGAATTGCTTGTTGTCTTCTCCTCTGAAGGTCAATGTTGGCTCAAGCAATTTCAACATCTTGCAGAAGACCTGAGGTGACAAAGAAACAGGAGAATGGTCCTGCAATTGAATAATTCTTTGGCTTGAAATATATCTCTCGGTGCACCAAGAGACCATCTCCTTATAGTCGAAGACTTCAGGGACACAACCTGCACAAGAAATTCCAGACGTCCAAATTACTTCCTTCTGGGTGGAAGGGGATGAGTAGTAAGAATATGCCCTAGACCACTCGAATTTTTGGTCATCATGCCCGATGGTGTTTACTGTATATCCACAGAACTGTAATTGAGCTGCTACCATAAGTTGACGAGAACGTCCATTTGATTCAGATGATGTTTGAAATGAACACTCGAAAGGGATAATATAACCCTTTGCAAATCTTGGTTTAATGCATATCAATGGGAGATCTCCTCGAGCCTTTCGCTAATTAATGTCAATCTCTACATTTCTTGCGTAATGAGCTATTACCATTAAAGATTACTAATTGCATACTTAGAAAGAAGTGCAAATGTGGAGGGGACAACGAAGAGCGATTAAGGATTGAAGATTTCGTGAAGCCTCCAACCCGATGATGCACGAAAGATATTCCATGATGTTTGAAATGAACACTCAGAAGGGATAATATAAACCTCCACAAATCTTGGTTTAATGCATATTAATGGGAGATCTCCTCGAGCCTTTCACTCATTAATGACAATCTTTACGGTTCTTTCATGATGAGTTGTTAGCATTAAAGATTAATAATTGCATACTTAGAAAGAAGTGTGAAGGTGGCATGGATGAAAAAGAGCGATTAAGGATTGGATATTTTGTGAACCCGCCAACTCGATGACCCGTGAAAGAGATTCCAAGAAATGGCCAAGTATGGAAAGCGATCTCTCGGGCTTCAAAATAGTGTCACAAGTTATACTCAGGAGACGTGAGGGCTCGATGGTCAAATTGTATGTCTCCGAAATTTTGACTACAAAATGTGTAAAACGAAATAAGGCATGATAGCATAGTTCAACGGTTAATTTGTATATCGCAGAACTCCGGGTGCTATTTGTAGGTTGCGGAAAAATGGAAGTGCAATGTTGAGTGCGCCTTCCTAGGAACCGAAGATCGAAAAAGTGGATAAGTATGAAATGGGAAAGTGGTTGGTCAGACTCGTGATATAAAAGCATGAGACATTTTCATAAAATTGACTAAGTAACCATAAAGAGAAAGTAGAGGGGAAAAAGAAAGGGGAATTTGGTTGTCAATTTGTATATTGGGGAACTCCGGGTGCTGTTTGTAGGGTGTGGAACAATGGAAGCACAATCTTGAGCCTGCCTGGCCAGGAACCCACGATCGAAAAAGTGGATGAGTATGGAATGAGGAAGCAATCGGTCGGAGTTGTGATATAAAAGCATGAGTGGAAATGTGAACGCGTGAATCCGCTAACCCACACACTTAGACATTTTTCGAAAAATGACTAAGTAACCAGAAAGGGAAAGTAGAGGGGAAAAAGAAAGGGGAGGGTAATTTTCAGAAGCGGGAATTGGTCTTAACAAATCCCCATTGACAATCTTAATAGTAACTATGAAGTGCATTAGACAACTGTACAAGCTCTTCAATCAAGGAATAGATAAAGCGAGTTATAGTTATACTTTCCAGGATGTGTTTTCATAAGAGAAGAATAACAAATCTATAGAAAAAATCAATGGAGGGTGTTAGCACTAAGAGTCACCCTCAGATTGCGGGAGGATAAGCCCAATACCCATCAAATTTTTTGGTGGATGTTGGTTTTATATGAGTGGAGGTCAAAGGACAAAACTCAATATATGAATGATGTTTCAACACAGAACTAGACAAGAAATGCACAGGGAAGTGAGGGCCACATTAACTTGAGTCAATGAATTTAGTTTAAGTGTGAGTAGAGGGAAGACTTAGTGAGAAAGGTGGACAAGACTTCTATGGGCATCAGGATTTCAAGCAACTTGGAGAAGAAAAAATCAGACTCAAGATCACTCTTAAGCTCAAATTTCAGACACTAAAATATGTCCAAATGACACAGTCACAACAACACAACGATTAAACCTACATCACAATGCAGCTACAACAACTCGACTGGATCCTCCATTCCCAAGACATTCCGTGTAAGAAGGAAAAAATAACAAGGGAGATGACTAAAACTAGTCACAATACTGTTGTAATCAAACCTACATTACAACAACATAACAACCCTCGACTGGATCCTCCATGCCCGAGTGTTTTAGCACAGTTTTTACAGAGAGATGAGAGAGGTTGNCCCAACCAAGATTCCAAGGCAATTTTTTAATAGTAAATCTATAAGAAAAATAATGGGTAATATATATTTATCCATAGACATTGGATTGAGTTCTTTGCACCGAAGCATTGAACATGCTTGTCATAAATAAATGTAGAGGAGTTATAAAAAAAACCATGCATACAATTCTATGTTGTTCATCTAGTGCAACAACATGTAGAAGGCATCGAAAATCTCTTGAACATGCATATAAAACTGATTATCATGATTTTTTAGGAATTGCTTGTTGTCTTCTCCTCTGAAGGTCAATGTTGGCTCAAGCAATTTCAACATCTTGCAGAAGACCTGAGGTGACAAAGAAACAGGAGAATGGTCCTGCAATTGAATAATTCTTTGGCTTGAAATATATCTCTCGGTGCACCAAGAGACCATCTCCTTATAGTCGAAGACTTCAGGGACACAACCTGCACAAGAAATTCCAGACGTCCAAATTACTTCCTTCTGGGTGGAAGGGGATGAGTAGTAAGAATATGCCCTAGACCACTCGAATTTTTGGTCATCATGCCCGATGGTGTTTACTGTATATCCACAGAACTGTAATTGAGCTGCTACCATAAGTTGACGAGAACGTCCATTTGATTCAGATGATGTTTGAAATGAACACTCGAAAGGGATAATATAACCCTTTGCAAATCTTGGTTTAATGCATATCAATGGGATATCTCCTCGAGCCTTTCGCTAATTAATGTCAATCTCTACATTTCCTGCGTAATGAGCTATTACCATTAAAGATTACTAATTGCATACTTAGAAAGAAGTGCAAATGTGGAGGGGACAACGAAGAGCGACTAAGGATTGAAGATTTCATGAAGCCTCCAACCCGATGATGCGCGAAAGATATTCCATGATGTTTGAAATGAACACTCGGAAGGGATAATATAACCCTCCACAAATCTTGGTTTAATGCATATTAATGGGAGATCTCCTCGAGCCTTTCACTCATTAATGACAATCTTTACGGTTCCTGCATGATGAGTTGTTAGCATTAAAGATTAATAATTGCATACTTAGAAAGAAGTGCGAAGGTGGCAGGGATGACAAAGAGCGATTAAGGATTGGATATTTTGTGAACCCGCCAACTCGATGACCCGTGAAAGAGATTCCAAGAAATGGCCAAGTATGGAAAGCGGTCTCTCGGGCTTCAAAATAGTGTCACAAGTTATACTCAGGAGACGTGAGGGCTCGATGGTCAAATTGTATGTCTCCGAAATTTTGACTACAAAATGTGTAACACGAAATAAGGCATGATAGTAGAGTTCAACGGTTAATTTGTATATCGTAGAACTCCGGGTGCTATTTGTAGGTTGCGGAAAAATGGAAGTGCAATGTTGAGTGCGCCTTCCTGGGAACCAAAGATCGAAAAAGTGGATAAGTATGAAATGGGAAAGTGGTTGGTCAGACTCGTGATATAAAAGCATGAGACATTTTCATAAAATTGACTAAGTAACCATAAAGAGAAAGTAGAGGGGAAAAAGAAAGGGGAATTTGGTTGTCAATTTGTATATTGGGGAACTCCGGGTGCTGTTTGTAGGGTGTGGAACAATGGAAGCACAATCTTGAGCCTGCCTGGCCAGGAACCCACGATCGAAAAAGTGGATGAGTATGGAATGAGGAAGCAATCGGTCGGAGTTGTGATATAAAAGCATGAGTGGAAATGTGAACGCGTGAATCCGCTAACCCACACACTTAGACATTTTTCGAAAAATGACTAAGTAACCAGAAAGGGAAAGTAGAGGGGAAAAAGAAAGGGGAGGGTAATTTTCAGAAGCGGGAATTGGTCTTAACAAATCCCCATTGACAATCTTAATAGTAACTATGAAGTGCATTAGACAACTGTACAAGCTCTTCAATCAAGGAATAGATAAAGCGAGTTATAGTTATACTTTCCAGGATGTGTTTTCATAAGAGAAGAATAACAAATCTATAGAAAAAATCAATGGAGGGTGTTAGCACTAAGAGTCACCCTCAGATTGCGGGAGGATAAGCCCAATACCCATCAAATTTTTTGGTGGATGTTGGTTTTATATGAGTGGAGGTCAAAGGACAAAACTCAATATATGAATGATGTTTCAACACAGAACTAGACAAGAAATGCACAGGGAAGTGAGGGCCACATTAACTTGAGTCAATGAATTTAGTTTAAGTGTGAGTAGAGGGAAGACTTAGTGAGAAAGGTGGACAAGACTTCTATGGGCATCAGGATTTCAAGCAACTTGGAGAAGAAAAAATCAGACTCAAGATCACTCTTAAGCTCAAATTTCAGACACTAAAATATGTCCAAATGACACAGTCACAACAACACAACGATTAAACCTACATCACAATGCAGCTACAACAACTCGACTGGATCCTCCATTCCCAAGACATTCCGTGTAAGAAGGAAAAAATAACAAGGGAGATGACTAAAACTAGTCACAATACTGTTGTAATCAAACCTACATTACAACAACATAACAACCCTCGACTGGATCCTCCATGCCCGAGTGTTTTAGCACAGTTTTTACAGAGAGATGAGAGAGGTTGACTTCTATTAATATGAAAGTATCAAATTTGATACATAACCAGAGAATAGTTATGGCATAAAAACATTACAAAATAGGGAGCTTTGCTCAACCAGTTGACGACCTTAACAAAATATCAAAACTACCTATTTATACTTAGCCCAATCCACCACTACTAGGAGTGTGATCTGACGACTGCATTCAAAACCTTTCATCTGCATTTTATTTTTTCAGACTGAGCGTACATGCTTCTATCATACGTGAGCTCAGATTAGTATGAGTCTATAGGAAAATTTTTCCACAGGGGTACCATGGGCTGACGGTTCAGTCCCCACGACTAAGCCTTCCATGCCTTCCATTTATGGAGCGAGTCAAGATTTCAACCACCAAGCCTACCTTCCATTAACTACTTTTCCTTGGGGACTCAATGAGGCTTAAATTTCAGGGGCAGCCACGTGCTGCTCTCAGATAGGACACCATATAAACATGTGATTATGGGGCTTCTCAAAAGTGGTTTGGGTTTAGACTGCTTTTGGGCCCAAAATCCACCACCTTTCGCCACGTAGCACTTTCGACTTACCATGGTTTCAATTGCGAGACCGCTAAAGAAAATTATCACCCGAGTATGTTTCATCCACGCAATGGACTCAGGCCGTAGATCTGGTCCTGTTCTAAGATCTGGGTGCACCTACCAGATTTAGCGCCATTGCCAAGCTTTAATTGCCCACCAACTTTAAGATCTGCCAAAAGTGTGCCTTGGGATGGGGCGCTACTTTTGGCGCTGAACAATAACAACTGTCAAAGGATGATCTGACGTGGAGGCCTAATTCCACCATGCTGATATGTTGCGGACGTAGAGGTGACATGTGTCACTAAAAAATAGGCTGAAAGCATGTCTAAAATGCTTGAAATGAGTGCCATGTGTCAACGCTAGACGGATGCCATGTGTCTGTGTTGGTGGCTGCCACGAACTTGGTGCTCCAGGGCCCGGGCGCTAGCTTATTTTTCTTTGGCTCCTCTATGTGCTTTTACCCAGAGTTGACGATCCATTGACGTGTGGCCTCCTGATTTTGATATCTATGATCCCTTATGAACTCTAACCTCCGAGAAAACCAAATCTCAAACCTCATCCTCATTTATGATTTTACCTAGAGCTGGCAATCTAATGACTCATGTCCTATTGAATCGATCGACCGAGAATTACTTCGAGTCTTTGGACTCTGGAAAAAACAAATCTCAAACTTCATCATCCTCCATGCTTTTACCTGGAGCTGACGATCTAATGATGCATGTCCTCTTGAATCAAACGACCAAGAATTGCTTCGGACCTTTATCCGGAGTTCACAGATCTATGCCATATGTCCCCTAGATCTTCCTTCAAGTAAATTCTCCGGAGCCAAGGATCTGATGACGCATGTCCCTCACAGATCGATGATCCATATTCATTTCAGGCCTTCGACACTTCTGGCTTTGGGAGTTTCAAATGTGAAACATGAAAAATCTCCCGGAGGAAAATATTCGAAGTGACGTGGTGGCCTAACGTCATATGATGTTATGGATGCTAACATATCATGGAAAGAAGGGTGACATGTGTCATATGAAAAAGGGTGAATTTCACAACCAAATGACCTAGAATGAGTGCCACGTGTCATGACTGATGAGTGCACCATGTGCTTCAACGCTTTAGGACTTCGACACTTCGGGAATTTGGCACTTCGAGACCTCAACACTTTAACGCTTCAGGACTTCGGGACTTCGAGACTTTTGAATACTTGACTTCCATGATTCTTCGGAGCGTTGAACTCTAAAGCGAGGGATCTGCCTCCACATGTCCCCTTGGCCTGGATGGCTCAGATTACTTCGGGAGTTCGGGCTTTGGTTCTTTGGGAATTTCATGCACTTCTCATTTCAAAACTCACAAAGCTCATTTCCTCAAACACTTGGATCATATGCCACCTATCCCCCTCAATATCAACGGCTCATGCTCACTTTGGGCTCCAAGACTTCGACACTTCTTGCTCTGGCGCTATACTTCGTGCAATTTTGGAATTCTAAATGCCCGAGAGCCACTCATCTGAGTTTCTCCCGGAATATCCACCGCTGAAAGATTAAAACTGCATGTTGCTTGCATTTCTAGCCCGACATGGACTGCTATGAAAGCTGCGCTTGATGTCCATGGCTGTGGCCTATGTGAACAAGGACTCGGGTGACTTGTTGTGGGCTGGGAAAACATAAGAACTAGCGACTATAACAAAAGAGGCGAGTGTTCCTCCTTAGGAAAAAACAAAAAGGCTTCGAGCCAAAACTTCTTTCGGGTAAGACATCAAGAGAAACCAGGTTTCTTAAAACAAGAAGGGGTAGACAAAAAACCAAAGTTAACAGTCGAGAGGGAAAAATTTTAAGACTTGGCCTATGGGAAGGAGAGAGAGACAAGGAAATGATACAGACTTAGGTACCAACAACAAACTTATACGACTCCAGACAACATCATGTGATAATAGAGGGTAGTTCAAGTAAAATGATTGTACTGTCAACTTGAACGTAAGTATAACAACGACGAATTTGAATTTGAATTTTGTGTGGTTGATATCATAGTCCCATTCGACTTCAGCTAGCATATATCCTTTTATTTCAAAATATTTCTAAAGAAGAATTTTGGTAATTTCATCAATCAATTAAAAGTGCTAAATGAACTACATATTACATTTTCTTCATAGAGCTTACTTCAAAAGGCAAGGCAGGTCTTGTATATTCTTTAAGATCATAGAAAAACTGCTAAGATCCTGAATCTGTCATCCAACTACAATTAAAAAATCGGTCCCATGAGAACCTTGAACTATAATATGAAAGAACATGAACAAAAGTCTTCCAAACATAAGATAGGAAAAAATTAGTGGAGATTGGGCATTATATCCCATTTATAACCAAATCCCCAAATGGGCACCAAGTCGATTACTACATTAATATGAACCAAGATGACTATGAACATTTGCTTCTAATAGTACTATGAACCAAGATCACATTGACTTGACAATGTTCTAACATTACTAGTTCTAGAAAAGAGTGTCAACATTTAACTTAATGGAGTTTGAACAATTCCAAATTTGCAATATTATTGAAAATGCCTGATGGGTCCATTCAGAGGAGCAAGCAATTTTGACGGCCCAAAGGATGGACCTGATTTATTCATAGTTGGGTACTTTGTATGAGGTCTTTCCCCATGCTTCTCATTCTTGGACTCAACAATATTATGTGCTTCCAGTTCACTTTGGCATGGCACTGCAAAACTCTATTCATATCTTGATTGGGTAGCATGGACAGATACATATCAAATTGTTTCATTTCTTGTCAACACATGATATGAATTTATTTTTTTGGTTCAGCTGATATGCAATATGACATTGTCCTCATTTAATGTAAATTTTCTATGGACACGAAAGTCATGTAACATGTAGAAAATGTTTTCCATTTTCTGTAGGTATACTTCATATGGAAATTCTGCCAACCCAGGAAACACATCTTGTAATATGGGTTGTATAATTGTACAATGTACAATTGTGTTTCTGAGGGTTCAGATGGTAGCATTGAGGCAATGCATATATATGTAAGTCAATTTTTTACTGCATCGTAGACAATCAATTGTGCCATCATTTATGAAATCAGAGGCAGAAGCAGGAGAGTTGCATTTGGCACATACAGGCTCGAAGGGGGCCGAGTATGAATTTGTTGCAACCAAAACACCCTCAACCTGCGCACGTGGGCATAGTAGTTAATATATTCAACAATATAATATATATGTGTACAACAAAAAAGATGCACAAAATTGTTTAAGGAAATTTTTATGTGCAAAGTGTGGATGGAATTGTATATGTATACGTACAACAATTGTCGATCTAGTTAGTTTCTTGAGATCATGTACTATGTTTGTGTTATAAATAATAGGTGTGCTCATTTAACCATAGACAATATAGCAATATTGTCACCCAACCATAGGTTGAAGACACCCTCGAGCACCTTAACCTTGACATATAATAATTTTGGAAGCAAACCCTAGTCCTAATAACCAATCAATGTAGCATACCTCTCTCCAGAGCTAGCACACACGGCAGAAAGTCCAAACCATAACCAATAGAAATTCCAATCCTAAACTGATAATACAAGTTGCAGTAGTTACAACTGCAACTAATCTCTAGAATTGCACACTTACTAAGTTTCTGCAGTGCGCACTCTTACATTTCTGCAATTGCGAGCTATGTGTGCCAAATGAGATCTGGCGTCCTGTATTTATACTGCTCCTCCTTAGCTGTCTCGATCGACTTTCATTCTGGAGGCTAAAACCTCAATATTAAATATTTTCTTTAGTTGACTTGTATTCTAGGGTTATGTCCAATGCTTTAGGGTTTCTTCTTCCTTCCTGGAATATTCTATTCTTGTCAAGGTTACACGTGGAGGTTAATACCTCCCGCAACTACCATAATTTCAATAGTCTGTTCGCAATTCTGTTACAAATGTTGCTTGGGTTGTGCGAAAGATCCTTTCTTTAACACCTCTTTTCTTTGTTATATTTTTGAAGAGCATAATTGGAAATTTTCCTTTATGTAATTGTTGTTCCATTGTTTGAATAGGTGTCAAACAATTGTAGCTGCAATATGGAACAATGTAATAGATGTGTAAGATAACCGAGATATATGAGCATGTAAAAGTAAAGGAAAAAACTTTGTATGGAGAACACTACCATTGCCTTGTCGTTATCTGAGTCAACATATTTTATATGGAGAATGTGTTGCGAGCCAAATTTTCTCACGAGTGTGACAACTGCACCAATGGTTCTGATTGGGTAAATGCCATTGCTCTTTGCAAGTTGGCTGATTGTTGTGTCTGGTACGAAACGATATTCTGAACAAGCCATGGGAACTTTTTCCACAATACTTGTTTCATTGAGCGATATAATACGGTTACACTCACCACGATCATATACTATTTTCGGTAATATATTGAAATTTGTAATGGATATCACATTACCTGGCAAGATCTTTTCTACATGTTTTTGGACAAGTTGTGTAGGGATAGTGAGTGTGACTGTTATCATGTCTTCGTTGTTTGTCATGTCAGCACACATAATGCATCTAGTTTTGTTTTCCTTTTCTAAGTAGGTGCTATACACGACCATTATGTCCCCGACGAACACTTGTCCAGTTCGACAGTTGTTCAAGCCTTCTATCGATAGTATATTGGGTGTTATAAGTTTAGACCTGGTGACATTTTTTGAATAGAAAAAGTAATATGAATGGCAGTTTGTATCATTTGTTTTTTTGCATAAATGTACAAGTAGATGCAAAATTTGGATGAAGTATGTAGGTCAGAGCTTTGTAACCATACCTCTTAGTCTGCAGAGCTTGCACTATGTTGGGCGTTTCAATTGTGTTTGTCGATACTTCTTGTGAACTGAAAAGCATGTGTTGTAGATGACATCAAAATATTTATCATGGCATAGATGAATAAATAACTCAATATAGTTGTTTTCTAAACATAGCAAGAACATAATGTATGAATATTTACCTTTGGTCTTGTCGATTGACCACTCATTTCCATGTCACTCGTCCAACTTTTTCGGATGCAAACATGTGTACATTGAACATGACAACGAATAAATAAGCATATGCATTGTATATTGTTAATAATTATTTTGGATGTCACATATAGGCTCAAAGGGGATCGAGTATGAAATACGGTGTCAAGGGATACTCAAGAGACGTGAGGGCCTGACGGTCAAATTGTATTTCTCATAAATTTTGAGTGAAAAATGTGTAACACAAAACAAATCATGATGGGGGATTCTGGCAGTCAATCTGTATATCACGGAACTCCGGGTGTTGTTTGTAGGACAGGGAATAATAGAAGCACAATTTTGAGCCCGCCAACCCGGGAACCCACGATAAAAAAAGTGGCTAAGTATGGAATGGGGAAGTGGTTGGTCAGACTCGTGATATAGAAGCATGAGTGGAGATGTGAACCCGTGAGTCCTCCAACCCGCGCACCTACACATTTTCGGAAAAAAAACAAAAAAGTAAATTAACCAAAAAGAGAAAGTAGAGGGGAAAAAGAAAGGGGAATTTGGTTAAGTATAGAAGAGGAAAAATAAAGGGATAAAAGAGAGTGGGAAAATATAAAAGGGGAGGGTAATTTTCGGAAGCGGGAAGTCTCAAAAAATCCCCATTGTTGCCAAATCATCATTTTCTAGTCCAATATTTTATCCACATACTCGTTTTGTGTGTTTGATTTACTATCATTATTGGTATACCTTTTCGAAGATTGTACTTCAACTTCCTCTATTGTGGCATATAATACTTTAACCTCTTGTCCAATTAGTCTGTTTCTTTCAATGTAGCAATGCATAAAATATAATGGATATGAAGGTAAGTTGGTATGTAGAAATACATGTAAAAAAATAAATAAAATTTTGTTTATTTCAATGTAGTAGTACAAAAAATACAGTTTACATGAAGATACGTTATTATGTAGGAAGATATGTAGTATCTACATATAATAAATTAGGTGCAAAGAAATAGAATAAATATACAGACAATAAATGAAATACAAAACAATGAAATATGAAATAAGGGTAGAAGCATGCACCTTTGTATGTCTTCTTCTACATTTGTGGTTAAGAGTCCTTCGTCTTGTCCAATTATTCTATTTGTTTCAATGTGGGAACACACAAAATACAATGAAAATGAATGTAAGTTGGTATGCAAGGGAAAACAAGTAATATGTATATACAATAAATGATAATCAAAGGAATAGAGTAAAAGATAGAGTTAAAAGCATGCACCTTTGTTTTTCTTGATCCATGGTTGTGGTTATATAGAATTTTTTCTGGCCAAAATCTATTACAAGCCAGAAAATATTAAGAAGTTGGATGAGCCTAGCTAAATGATTTGGTTTTGTGCAACAAAGTATCCAGATATGCTTTGAGACATGGAAATATTATTTTGTAATATGCTTGATGTATATTTCATAATTCAAGTATAAGAAAAATTGTATCATGGTCAGACCAATATGTGTCTAAGATAAAGAGGCTGTATTGTGAAGTGGGAACATTTGACCATACATGGTCAATAAGTGCGTTTTTTACATGCTTTATATTATCCAAAAGAAAGAGGAGATTGTAATTGCACATGTAGTTTTACAATTCTTTTTTTATGGCACTATTTTGTAGCATGTCAACATTGAAGTCTCCTAGAATGATAATGGTTTCGTTCAGATGTAAATGGTGTAATGCATTTGAAACAACATTCATTATGTTGGGCAATGTTGCATGTAGAGCGACATAGAGATTCAATATTGCAATTTGAAATCCACGAAAAATTACTCTTGCTAGCACCATCTCAAATTTGTTTTCTTCTAAATGCATATGATCCAAAACTGTTATATGTTTTTTCACTAATATCATCACTCCATGCGTAATGTAACTTCATATGCAATTGTGATTTGGAAATTGCTTGTTTTGCATGCATAATGTCATGTATGTTTCTTGCAAGCAAATAATATCAGATTGCATTGTGTCATAGGCATTGAGTATATCATTCATATGTGCATTTAAGTTGCGTGTGTTAAGTGAGAGAATTGATACAGATGAGTTTGTTTGTATGGATTGGTAATCATATTGCAGATGCCATTTTTCACTAATTCGAAGGAATTGTATCTCAGTATCGACTTCATGTTTGACTTTGAAGTCATCTTTTGTAAGAACACTTAGCAAATACAAGGACTCTATGTTTCTGACACATGACAGAGATGTGTATACAAGTCCATGTATTCGTATTCCAACAGGGTCGAAGGAAATACTATCAAGTGTTAGCCCTTGTGATTTGTGGATTGTATGTGCACATGCAAGTTGAATTGCAAACTGTTTTTGAATCATCAGTTGACTTGTCTTTACTGATGTTGATATTGGTTTTGATATTCACAATATAGGTGTCCATTCACGTGAAGTGTTTGAATGATATAGATAAGATAACTTGTTGGCTTGTCGGTGGCCAATATGCGGGTCATGGAACTTAATCCATAAGACATCAAATTTTTCTGTTTTGGTGTAAGCTTTGAGTATTCCATCTGCACCATTCACCAGGCCATCTTGTGATTCATAGTTGTAGGCATATATTTCAACTAGCATTTCTAATTTCAGGACAAGTCTCAAAGGGAAAGTTGTTGTATGTTGATGACATGGTACATTGCCATGGTTTTCTTCTTCAAGACATGATATCATTTCCAGGCATGAGTGATAGCATATACTTGTTATGCATTGCAACATCCTTATTCTTGTAGAATAGGTAAGGGAAGGTTGGGTCGGTTGGGGCAGGTCACATGCAACTTGAATTGATATATGTTAAAAAACCACATGTTTGGTTGTTTGTCCGCATTCTATTTAGAACTGCAATAGATTTTTCATTTGTTTGGCGCATTGTAGTATGTAATTCAAAGAATTTTATGTTGTCTTTCCAAAATTCATGC
>JZKD02S0982814.1:225528-236831 GCA_000966675.3 Picea glauca | reverse complement strand
ATCATTCTACTTCTACTTCAGGGTGGCAGGACGGGGCAAGGACAGGTCGTTGTAGCCACCTTCCGGTTGTAGCCGGAGAACATTGGGGGTTGTAGCCTCCTTCTGGTTGTAGCCAAAGATTTGGGAAGTTGGAGATTCCCTCAGATTGTAGCCTGAGAAACTAGGGGTTGGAGCCTCCTTCCAGTTGCAGCTGGAAAACAAAGGAATTTGGTGCTTCCAATGAATGTAATTCTTCAAGACATATAAGAAAAATCATTCTATGGTTTTTTCCCGATTTGGGTTTCCACGTAAAACACTAGTGTGTTGTGTATGTGTATGATTGTTCATTTGTTCATTTCTTATTCACTCTGCAGTTATTGGATAATAATGCTTCATTGATATAGCACTTGGATTATATGGTTAAAAGGGATTAAATTGCTCTATTACTGATTCACCCCCCCTCTCAGTAATCCAACAGATTCAACAAACACACCTTTGCTCCAATGATTTTGATGAAGAGCATTCACAACCTGAATTGGAAAGCTAAAGAAAAGCTATCGCAAGTACAATCTTTAGCATAATTATTCATGCATAAGCCAACCCAGCCTTTCCCATGATATATCCCTCTTTATATAGGGTGAAGAGATATGGATGAATAGATTATGATAATCCCACTAAATCAAAGAAGTGAGTGAGATACAAACCAATCAAAGGCCACCTCATCCTTCCATAGATTCCATTCTAGAACCTTCAAGAATTTCACCTTTTTCCTTTTCTTGAGCATCGTTGCATCCTAAACACAAGAAGCCTGTGATGACATTGTAGTCCATTGTGGTGCAACATGAGATGATCAGGGATTGTCACACCCTTATCATTTGGAAAGGTGCAATGATATTCTTTGGTAGGGTTTTTAAGAAAGGAAAGATGATTATATTTCTCAGGGAGAAAGTCTTATTTCTTCAGTAGCTTCAGGGAATAGAGGAGTAAGAAATACACATATCATCAATTGATCACTGGGGTGACCAAAATAATTTGTAACAGAATGCCCCCCAAAGTATGAAGTTGGAACTTGTGATTGCTAAAATAGTTTGTAGAATGTGTGTGTCGAGAAGAGGTAGCACATCGGTCAAAAACTTGCAAACAAACAAGCAGTTGGATAATAATATACCATTTACTGAGGTAGTAATTCCCATAGTTAGACTACAAGTGACTCTAAGTATAAGTTTCAAGTGAGTCATGGCCACCAATCATACACACTAGATCCATGTCATCATGATTCAACAAAGCCACGAGAAATACACTGTGGATCTATGCTATAACGATTCAAATTTGGACATAGCCACGAGAAATACATAGTGGATATGTGTGTCAGTACAGACTTATGATTACTCCATCACAACCTAGATCTATTTGACAATATCTAGGGTCTTCATTTCCATCATCTCAAAATACGAATCTATCCATGTGATTACAGGTGTCGAAGTCAAACATGGTAGAAACCACTTGATTAACGGTCATTAAGGGATACTGTTAACAAGTGCAAGGGAAATAGCCATTGATGTCAATGACCCCCAAGGTACTCTATTACAATCCAATGAATTTCAATTAATGAGATGAAGTCGAACACTTGATGGAATCTTCTAATCAGGGGTCAATGATGTGAACTCACTGTTGAAAACGAGGAAATCTTCCATTGGTCCATGTAGGTTCCAAGGTACTAAATGATTTCTAAGTCTAATTCCTGGATAATGAGTTGAATTAGACAAGAAAAGACTTGTCACAGGAGGGCCTTAATGAATCACCCATCAATGACAATAAATATGTAACAGATTTGAAGTTCTTCAGAACTGACTAGAGGAAGGTCGACATGGTAATAATTTAAGGATTGCAGATGGCCAAATCGATAGAAGGATTGTTTAGGTTGAACTTCTCTTGAACATATGAACGACATGACAATTCTCTTGGCAACATTGACTCAATGATGATCCAACATACAGACTTGTGGATGATAAAAAAAGAGACAAATAGATTTCCCAACCTAGATACAATAATGAAGAGGGGTGTCATGTTCAAGAGCGATTTACTTCCACTACCCTAGATAAAAATATACATTTCTTTCCAAATTCCCCCCCACCATTTCTGGAAAGTACCTCTTTATTTTTACACAAGGTTGAGGGGGATAAAATATTCTTGTAATGTTATCGCATCCTTCATATGAGTCCCTTGAAGTATTTTTAATGAACCGTAGGAAGGAGTGGTTCGGTCCCATATGGTCCTTTCGATGCTTGTTTTATAATTTCAATCAAAGAAAAATCAGGGGTTTTTCATGTTTAGAGAGTTTGAAAAACACTTAAAGAAAAATCCAAAATGTCCTTTTTCGTAAATTATTCTGACAAGATCGAAAAAGTGATAATCTACTGCTCATTAGATGTTTTCTTCAAATACTTTTACGAGCGTGAAAAGAACAAGGTTGCTCGGCTATATTTTCATGTTTAGGGAGTTTGAAGGTAGATTAAAGGGGATTCTAGGGGGGTTTGTTTTTCATATTTCCATTACGATTCCAAAAAAGTGATAAAAGTTTACTTGATTGCATTCTCATAGTTTCACAAGCATGAGAAATAATAAAGACCATACTCGACATTTTTTACTAAAAAAACTAAAAGTATATATACATCATAAAAACATGCAAAAACAACCAAAAAGGAGTGACCCATATCAAAATTCTGGTCACCAAATCTGTAGCCTGCAATATTGATAGTTTGAAAAGTTCATTAGGTTTGTGACATAGGTGAAAATATTTAAAAAATAATTTAATTTTAAATTAAAATGGTAAAAATAAGTTAAATAGGTCAAAACTAGTTCATTTTACCATTTCATTTGTATTTTCACCAAACTAGTTCCAAAAACCCTCCTTTTCCTTCGATCTTCAAGTGATTGTTCTGGAGTGCTCTGTGGACAATTTCTCGAGCTGTTTCCATGAGGTTGGTGTTCTTCCTCCCTTCTCTCTTTTTATAGTAAATGTTTTCATTTTTCATGGTTAAATTTTGAGTTTATGGGAAAATTTTCAAGGGAGAGTGTGCCTCCATATCGTAGCAGGATCCCCATATCGGGAACTGTGATGATCTAGGATCATCGTAGGGGTTCTACAGTTGGAGTGCAATGCCTCCACACTATTGTAATTTTTTCCCTTACGATGACAACAACTCAAAAATTAAAAAGAGAGAGAGAGCTAGGAAAACTCTTAAATTTGGATTTTTGATGAACTAATTCATCTTTTATTGTTGTTTGGTAGGTTTTCCATCAGTCATCATGCTCGACTAGAGGGAAAGAGAGAATGAAGAGGAATATTACATTGTCGGGAATGATCCCACCATCGTCATGGAACTTTGGGAGTGCAACTTGCTTAAGTAGATGTAGATGTAGATGCATCTAAAACTCATCAAGAGCTCTCAATAATGTAGATGTGGTGCCCTTTAGGCCCCCAGGATCATCTCCTATCCAAATACATGGAGAGATAGGCACAATAGTAGGTTGAGGGGTAGCATCTTAGGACCTTGAGGAGATTGAACACAACCTCAAGGGGTTGACTATGGATATCCCCGATATCACCATGGATGAGTTACCTTGATGCTACCAACGCCATACAATTAGCGTTTCAACATCGATTGGTCAAATGCTCCATCATGTAGCATGGAAAATGGTTTGTTATCACAAGAAGTATCCATGATGCATATGTATATGAAGCCATGTTCTTCAACATTTTTTTCTTAGGACACACACATTTTTGTATCTTTTGACGTTATAATACAAAACTTCTATCGACTTTCTTGTATTTACATGTGTGTTTGGATTTATGAATAGCACAAATGTCTATATAAAACATAATTAGATAATACATCTGTTAATCTGTTTATATATCTAGGAATGTGTTTATATTCAATGTAATAAAAATTTCTTTCCAAGAGGTGAATTTTCAAGTATACCTGTAATAGTGTAGGACTTCGGATGGAATAAACTTTTCTTAATTGCACCACCACTAGTTGCAAATAAAGACATGCAATTAGATGAAGGAGGCCAAATGAAATGGTGCTAGTTAATAAATAAACAACTGCACTCTATTCTGCAATATTATTAGTTGCATGACCAAGGAAAATACCGTGTAGATTGATCAACTCGTCCGTAGGTGCATATATTTCCCATGCAACAAACGCTAGATTTTGAGTACTACGAATAACACCATAAACAATTCCAATATAGGGTAGTGAGAAAGTTGACATATGGAAACCAACCACAAGGCAAGGTAAGTAGCTGGAAGGAAGAACAAGAAATAAAAAAAGCACACTAGAGTTTGATACACTAAAATACAAAACAGTCATGCAAAAACACTTTAAGCATAGTACTTCTTTAGGTAAAGCCCATTTGTAGGTTCACCCAAAGGAATTCCATCGTAATCAACCAACTCATAAGACCCTTTCTCCAACACTCATTTAACGATATAAGGGCTACACCACATGGGATCAAATTTACCTACCCCCAATAAATCACGATCTTGGTCATATAGAAGAACCAAATCTCCATCACAAAAAACATGAGGTTTAACATGCTTGTTGAATTGAGCATTGATGAATTTCTTCTGGTTTTCTATTACTAATGCAGGATCACGATGAGTCTCGTCTAATTGCATTAAATACAAGAAACATTCTTCTTCAGCTTTGGTGTTGGGGAGAAGTTCGACAACTTGTTTCAGAGACAGGATTTTACATTCAATCGACAAAATGGCTTGGATACCATACACTAACTATAAAGGTGTGAATCCTGTAGCATATTTAACAAACCTCTAATAGGCCCATAATGCCAAAAAATGCATTGTGTGTCAGCTTGACTTATGAATCCCTATCATTCGTCGAAGCATAGTAGTTAAAAGTTTGTTGATTTCTTCAAATTGTCCATTGTATTGTGGATAATAAGGGGTTTAATTTTCATGTCGTAAACCCAACTTATCGGTAAGCTCAGACATCATAAAATTGCGAAAATGGGTGCCATGGTCAGTGACGATGGCCAGAGGGAAACCGAACCTAGTGATGATATGATTGAATATGAACAGTGATGCATTTTTCACAATGTTATCAAATGTAGGCATCGCCTTGGCCTATTTAGTGAAATAATACACAACTACAATGATGTATCCATGTCCCCCGACCGAGTGAGGGTTACATTTCATGAATTCAATGCCCCATTTAGCGAATGGACCGACACAAAATTTAGGGTAAAGAGGAGAAGGATGTGATCAAATCTTTTTGTTATACATTTGAAAAGCGTGGCATTTCTGAACTGCAATAATGAAATCCTTAAACAGTGAAGGCAAGAAATAGCCATCTTGAAGAATATTTTGGGCAGTGGAATACCCAAACATATGACTGCCACATGATTTAAAATGAAAGTCATTTAAATATTTCTTGACTTCATCATAAGTTAGAAATCATCGAAATACATAATCAATACCACGACAATAAAGGGTATCACCAAGGATAATATATTGACGGGCTTGATACCTAATACGACGAAAATCTACATGAGAAAGATCAGGCCAGAAAGTTTGGGTTTGGAGATAAATGATAATGTCTCCATACTAGATATCCTCTAAACTAATCAGAAAGAGAGATTCATCAGGAAAAGAATCTTCTGCCATAGTTTTTGTCTCAATGAATGGAAGGTCATATATCAACTCAACAAAGACCAAATATTTCTTTGACTTGGCTCACTCAAACTCCAAATCAAACTCCTAGAGAATCACTATCCATTTAGAGTATTTTCCCCCTAGAAATTGTCGTGTAGGAATATGTTGCATAGGGTTGCAATCAGAAATAATCGCAGTTTTGTGTGATAAGATATAGTGACGAAAACGTTGAACAACTTGAGCAACCGCCAAGGCCAATTTCTCCACATACATATATTTGATTTCGATGGTCGTAAGACTCTGAATTAAATAGTAAATAACATGTTCATCACACGAATAATCCTCTTGGACTAGAACCATGGCTATGGTATAATCCGAAGCAACCAAGTATAAGAAATAATCTCGACTATAATCAGGGGAAATAAGAGTGGTGTTAGCAGTGTCGTCCCATACAAAATCATGACCCTTCTAGTAACTCCATGCAAAAATGTCACATAATTCTTGGAATGGGGCCTTGTAAGTTTGTATCTCATCAGGAGAACATGAGGCATCTATATGAACATTTTCCACAATTCCAGGCTTAATTGAAATATCTAGAGGGATGGTGGGTGAATATTTCCCAAGTTCCCTTTGTACAAACCATCATGTGTTGGTTCATAAACTCAGGGAATAGTCATAACTGTATATGGATTCAAAATCTGTTGATAACTATCGATAGTATCAAGTTTGAGGAAGAAAATAGAATGATGATTTCCATCATCCCGTGGTGTGTCTTCCACAGACATAATTTCCATGATTGTTTCATCAATTGGAAATATTGTGTGAAATGGATCAGGAGACGTATCAAAAAGAGAATAAGGAGAAGGAGATGTCGATTGAATAGCTTTATAGGCCAATTCCACCTGACTTAAAGGAATTTGGTCACCATAAGGAAGACATTCTTCCAAGATAGGTATTATCCAAGGGTCATAAGGCTCAGGTGTTTTTCCAACATTCATTGAAATCATGTTAATAAAAGAAACAAAAGGAGGAGGAACATCGTGTGGTGGAATGGGGAAAGTACCCATTAACAATGAATCCTTTGAAAGACCCACACCGACATTCTCATAACCATGACGTGTTTTTTCTATGAATTGAATGTTACTAGTGCACAAATCAGAACTAAAAAAGGAGAGATGATCTACTGTAACAAATTTACCTTGGTGAGGGAAACGTATCACATGGAAAAGAGTAAAAACAACTACATGCATAGCATCGATGCAACTACTACCAAGTAAAATGTTGTAATCAAGAGGTGAATCAAACACCTCAACCTCAACATTAACTGATTTTTATTCTAACACAATAGATAACAAAAGAAGAACACCATAAGGTTTAAACCCTTTACCATTAAAGGATTTTAACGTGTTGTGTGACTTAGTAAGATATTTCCAAAAAATGACAGACATGACACAAGTCAAAGCTCCTTCATCAACAATTATTTGACAAATATTCTTATTTTCCACAATTACTTGTATTTGAAAATCTAATTGATGAGGGATTCTTGGAATGTGATCTTCCAAGTCAAAGATTATCAAATTTGTATTAGTAGGATTGATTCCACCAATATACTTCTAACAATGCCTTCCATTGAGTAGGGAAAATTTGAAGGACTTCGAGAGCCAACATCGCAGAAGGTGCCTCTGCAAGATCTTCTACAACACTGTAGTTTTCAGCAACAGGTGAATGTGGCTTAAATGACGACTTACAAATGATTCCCTTAGGAGGTAGATGAATAACTGTATGTAGACTAGGTCATTCGATATGAAGAGTACCATTGGGAGATGAAACCGATGGAGAAGCTTGAGGCAACTGAGGAGGTGGATCATCAAATTTCTCTTTAGAAGGAGAATAATATTTGGTTCGAATAGCAACTGCAACTTTGTTTTTCTTGGATTCAACGATACATATAAGTACATATGAGGTGGAAGAGAGAGAGGGTTGGTCATGAATAACCAATTGGGCCTTCTGTTGAGAAGGAAAAGGTTGTGACAAAACGACAGGTGTAGGAGGAGTCCCAGTTCCTTGCAGGAACTTATTAACTTTCTCATGTCTTGGACAATATTTTTTATAATGGTCCTCACCGCAGATAAGACATAGATAATGAAGTTTTCTCTTTTCTTTATCGCCAACAAGTTGAGTCTTGGGCTTATCTGGTTGTTGATTATTAGTTTTATCCTCTTTTTTTTTTTTTTTTTTACTGGGGGAATCGACAACTCGCGGTTCTCGTACTCGCGTGACACGGGGTCGATCCCCAGGAGGATAACACTATAACCCCAGGTGAAACCACCTAGCCCGCAAGAATGGTGCACGAGTAAGTCTGGGTGAGAATCGAACATGAGACTTCATTTACAAATTTCCTTCCATTTACACGGCACTTGCCAATCCGTCTACACCCGTGCGGGCTATTAGTTTTATCCTCTTTATTATTACCCTTCCCTTTCTTTTTATTTTGAGATTTGTTGGTAGGCCTATATTAGACCATATTAACCTCAGAGGTTTTACTGGGAGAAGGAGCAGGAGGAGTAGCATTTTGTACATTAGCACTAGTAGATTTGGGATTGGAACGAGTCTTAGCATGAAAAGTGTCAATCACACCATCAACAACATGAGAATCTACTGGAGGCGTTGGGGTTGGATTTCTAGATGGGCAAGGAGCATCAGGTATCAAGTCATATAATATACCTGTTTGAGAATAAACGAGATCCAAGTATTGAGCATGACTAATCTCATTTTATTCAGTGACGAAACATCCCATGGAAACATCATGGGATATAGGACCAATGAGTGATTTGGTAAACCACTCAGCCAATAATTGATCCGGAAGGGAAAATTCTATTAATCGTCGTCTCCTACTCCACTCATGAATATGATCAGAGATGTGAGTAGAAGAGGACTGTTTAAATGAAATTAAAATTTCGGTTCCTATCTCATATTGTATCGGTAATTGGTAATGTGTCAAGAAAGCCATGGATAAGGTGTTGAAATCATTGAATAATCCTCATGGAAATTTGATGTACCATTCGGCAGCCGAACCTGTAAGAGTGCATTGGAAATGACATAATTGAATGGAGTCATCCATAAAGGAATTGGATGAACACCAAAGATGAAATGTCATGATGTGATTGTTTGGGTATTCTCCAGATCGACCATCAAAATTAGGAATGTCTGATGGTAATTTGGTAGGTATAACTAGCCAATAAAGAGGATGCAAGATGGGATAATTCAAAATCCTAGATAAATATGGTAAATCCAAAGTAGCTAAAAAGGGAAATTGTCTGTTTACTTGAGGAAACTAGTAATTTTGGGGAGGCAACCCCATAGGTATACTAATAAGACCATAAGCAGTATGTAAATAGTTAGAGGGTCCTGTCAAATTAAGTTGTGGAGGGTTTTAAGTCAATTAGCCAACATTTGTTGGTTGATTTGGAATGCCACTTTGGAAAGGAGCATCCAATTTAAAAGATTGACCCCAGGTAGGATTTACATATCCTAGATAAGGTTTCCCAGGATTAGAGGGTACAAAAGAATTTAATTTAGGATTTTCCCCCCAGGCAACTATTGATTTCCCTGGAAATAGAAATTCCAAGGTTGGGTTTGTAATCCAGGTGTAGACTGCCTGTAAACTGGGTTATGACCCCCAACTTTGGGTTCCCCCCCAGCTTGAGGTTTCCCTCTAACAATAATTTGAAAAGAAAAAGTAACATAATGACTTGTGCTGCCAAGTTGATTGGAGCTACTTGGTCCAGGATGATTAGATCCTCTAGGTGGTGGAGGAATTCTAGGCTCTCCAGATAGAACCTGGGTACATGTGGGAACAAAACCGTTAGCATCATTATGCCCAGGTGGAAAAAAAATATCAGGTCCTTCGAATGGACCCTAGGTAGGATTAAAAATAGGACTATTAAGAGTGTTATACCCAAATGGAAGTGATGGATTTGATATAAGGGGAAGTGGTGTTCCAATAGGAGATTGACTTGTTACCGTACTTCCAACAAAAACATGTGTAAATTGTGGGACTGTGGTAGAGCTAGTGAGCTGGAGAGGAAGGATTGTATGTGTACCAACCAAAAACGGGTTTGAAATAGTAACAACATTACTTGTCGTACTATTAAAATTATCCAAAGGTATTGTACAAGTAGAAGTAATGGGTATATGTGATGACGTAGGTTGGTTTGGACTCATTCCTAGTTTATCAAAAATGTTGTGTCCCGAGGAAGTCCTCCAAAAAGAACGAATGGAGACTAGACTAGGATTGAAAATTCCAAAAGTATGAACTAGAGTTCTAAATGATTCACTGTGAAATGGTGAATCATCCACACCAGAATCTAGGAAAGGTCCAGAAGGTATTCTAGTATAGTATTCAGCAACAACGTCTCCCAAAGAGTTTATTCCGAGTAAAATTAGGTCTTGTAATACATTAAATAATAGATTTACAAGAAGTGATGATTCAACCAATGGAGTAGAACTCTTGATCTCATAGGATATGTCATTATTGACTGCTCCTTCAGGAGAAGGACCCTCTGGAAAATTAGGAAGCAAGGGAGCGTATTCTTCTGGTTCTTCCGAAGACAACCCTTGCATCCTATGTGAATGACGAGGGCCAATGCTTGCCACACCCAAAAAAGAATAAAATATATCTATGGACAACTAGAGAAACAAAAAACACTTCACTAATAAAATATAGATATTGAGCAGACAAACAAACCTTCTTATTTCAAAATCACTAGTTGGTGATGAAATCCAACATCACGAGATCAAGAAAAGAAGGCGTTGGGATAAAGCGGGTGTAAAAGTTACATTAACGGCCTGCTTAATAGACTTACACCCCGATGCAAGCTCCCACACATAATCGTGGGTATACACTTCAAGGAGCCCGAGTGAGTTTAGCAAACGTCGATTCCAGGTACCGTGAAGACTTTCCCCTCCATATTCACCTCGTGTGAAGACCCTAAAGAGGTAGGCTACTAAGGTTACCAATTATAACAATGATTCCTGGGTAAGTAGTCGACAATCCGATATATGCACAAAGGAAGGGTACTTAAGCCTGAAATCGCCTCGATAAGGTATGCACAATATTTTCTTCTCAAGTGACCCCTAATAATATGCCCAATCACTACACTAAGACCAACAAAGTAGGGTGAGTAACTTTGTCGGTCCTAATGCGAACTCGTGATTGACTCTTGTGTTAGAAGGGCTTCTCAGGACAAAATATAGAAAGTGGATTTCACTCTCCCTATCACAAGATACTATTTTGTGTTTTGATGATTTGCAGAGTATTCCTCAAAACATATTCCAAAGTGTTATCCCTAGGTAATGTTGGTGTATAAGAGTTCTAGAAAATAAAAGTTACTAGATAGATTTTAAAATTACGCTAAATTTTAATGGTTGTTGCTTAACTCAAAAGGAAACAGAGATGAAACTGATGAAGTGTTTGACCTTGACTCAACAATATGCAAAGAGAGATGAGATGCAATCTTTTTGTTCGATGAACTCTAATTACATAAGGGAAAATGTTTTATTTTTCTAGAATACAACAAGTTGCAAAACACAATTTCTTCAATCTATGAATGATCTTAATGCCAAACAATCAAAGCTATCTAATTTT
>JZKD02S0982814.1:184007-225518 GCA_000966675.3 Picea glauca | reverse complement strand
CGAGGGTCATTGATCTTACATAAATAATTTTCGGAGGATCGAAAATCAGGAGTTTGGGGTTCTTATTGTGAAGGTGTGTCCATAGCCTGACATCCTAATACCTAAAGGGCATATGGTTTCATCTGGGTCGTCTAATCGGAAGGGATGTGTGTCGCCCGATCTGAGCAGTCGTGATTTCACTACTCAGAAGTTTGATCAGGAAGCACAATGTGAACTCGCGAGATGTGAAATTGAGACGTGCCTATGATTTGGGCCACGGTCATAACCCAAAGTTGTATGGAAAAGAAGGTCCATACATAAAGTAGGCGCCTATCAAGTAGCATGCGAATAAAGTGTTCGAGGAACCATCGTGGCTGTCAGATTCGAGGCAGACCCAATCGTTGATCCAAATGGATCGTTTCATGGTTTCGGACATCAGAAAAATATGAATCAAAGGGTGAGAAATCCCGATATGCGAAGTCCCAAAATCCCATTTGGCTAAGCACAAGGTCACAAATTGCAGTTGCGTGGGCTGATGGAAAGGTGTTGCGCAGAAGATCAAAGAACTTGAGTGGCGATAGGAGAATATCTCTGTATCCTCAAGGTGCCAGGATTGACTAAAAAGGACTGTGAGTTCACCTTGAACATTCATAGGCATCAGACCTCATCCTGATCCCAATAAAGGAATTTAATGAGAATAAAGGAGGTGGTTGAAACCTCATTTCACCACATAAATGGAAGGCATGGAGGTTCTGGAGCGGTCATCCTATGGTACCCCTGTGGATGAATTTCCTTGCCAAAGCCATATCGATCTGAGATTGCATCTGACAGAAGAATGTAAGTGTATCCTGACAGGATAAGTATGGTATGTCAAGCCTTGAGTACAGTGACCAGAGCACAATTATGTAGGGAGCCAGTTTCTTTGAGTATATATACTCAATTATTATATTTTGTAAGTGTGGATGGTTGAGCTGAGCTCCCGATTGTAAAGTTTTAGTAAATCCTTGAGACTTCTTGTTTAATGCAATTCAACTTCCCTTCATCTCTTTGTAGAAACTATGTTAAAACTCTCGAGCATGGGTGATCCAGTCGAGGGTAGTTACATTTTTGTGATGTATGTTGGATCACAGTAACATTGCCACCAATTTTAATCAACTTCTCCTGTTTTCTCTTCCCTGTGATACTGAGAGATCGGGCATGGATGTTCCAGCTGATTTATTGTGAATTCTTTGTAATGTATGATCGATTGCATAGTTGTTATAGCGTTTTTAGTTCACTGAAGTTGTGAATTTGAGAGGATCTTGAATTTGAATCTTTTCTTCCTTAGGATGTTGGATGACTCAGTGTCCCTAGCATATTTTTTCACTCTCCTCAAGTTCTTCCCCCTACTCACCACTATACCAAACTTACTGACTGAAGCCAGACCAAGACCTCACTTGTTCTTTCTGGCCCAGTTTTCTGAGTTAAAATGATATAATCCTGAGTCTGCATCCATTATACCACCTTTAAATTTATTCATTGTGACATAAAAATCTGATGGGTATCAGGATTACCTTTGACTCAATCCAGGGGTGACTTCTGGTGCTAACATTTTTGGTGCCATTTCCAGGGAAGAAATTGAATATTTTCCCTAGGATTGAGCGACAAATCTAACTAGTTCTGAAGGTGCATCATAACGTAGTACATCAAAGATTACAACTATGCACCTGGAGACTCCATTATGGTGGCTCCATTGATGTGAATCCATTAGCAATTCCACTGTTTCAACTATGGATTCTAGAGACAGACACACGAGGTCTACTCCACAACTGCCTCTAGCGACTCCTGAAGTCGACCCAGAGAAAATTGTCAGAAGAAGAAAGGCCCTTCAAGAAGGTACTTCAGCTGCTAAACCAGGTATTTCTAATAATTTTCACCATCCTTCTATAGAAACTCCAATAGTTATTTCTCATTTTCGTGTTACACCCTCTGTTGGAGTTTCTAGGATTTTAAATTATGGGAATGTTCCTGTTGAGTTTTCCCCTCCTGGTCCGAGATTGGAGGGAGAAATATTTGTCATGCCTCTCTCCCCTGAAGTTGTACTATGGTTTAGACCCAATCCCTCAGAAGATTTTCCTACCTCGGGCTTTATCACCCCTCCTCCTGTTAGAGTTACTAGTTTTACAGGGAAGGAAACCTCTACTCCCTCAAGACCTTTAACTATTTCTCCAAACCCTCTCCTATTTCCTTTTCCTCTCAGGAGTTCAGTTCCAGTCTCCCATGCTTGAACCCCTTCCCCTCCTAGTTCTCCACCACCTATCATCCCCATGGCAGGTGCCAATCCTCCTAGGAACAAAATGGATGCCATAGTGGCTGCAAGATATGCCCCTCTAGTCCTACCTCAGCCCATGAATGCACTTCCTGTTGAAGATTACCTAAAGTATATGCCTAATTTCACTAGAGAGGAAGACATAACTGTTGAAGAACACCTTGTTGCCTTCTACAATTATGTAGACAATCTGAACATTGAAAATGAAGATGTCTGGATGAGAGTCTTTGTCCAGAGCCTTGATGGTGAGGTTAGGAAATAGTTCAGGGGATTGACCCCTAGATCTATTTCTGGGATAGAATCTGTAGATGATGTTTTATTGAGGTACCGAGGGGACAAAAAATATTTTATGTATTACGTCACAAAGTTCGGTTCATTAAAGAGAAAAGAGGGAGATTCAGTCTCTTTTTTCTCCAAAAGATTTAATAAAATGTACAACAAAATCCCTACTGAGATAAATCCTACAAAGGCCTCTGCCAAAATCACTTATGCTAATGCCTTTGACCCTAATTTATGCCTCCTGTTGAGGGAAATAAGAGCTACTTCCCTGTCTCATATGCAATATGCAACCCTGGAAGTAGAATCTAATGTATTGGCCACCAACCAACTTAGGAATAAGGCTGATAGAGACATACCCATGAAGAGATCTGAAGCCTCCACCTCCAGTTCCTCTATTTTTCCCCCTCAAATGGATAAAGCTACCAATTTACTAAAATCATTTTCAACTAGAATGGAAAAATTGGAAGTAGAGGGGAAGACAACATACAAAAACCCTCAAAATGTTGATAACAGAGGAAAATTTAGGAGGCCTAACAATATTTCCCCTCAGATTATCCCAAGAGAACCCAGGGACAGATATTGAAATGATCAGAAGATCCAAAATCCCCTTCAAAATAACCTTGTTGTTGATGAGGAAAGGGAGGAAGAAGAGCTTGATCCTGAAATCCATTGTCTCAGAGACACCTCACCATTTCCCCATTTGACTCAATATGAAAACAATGAGTCCCTTATAGACAGTCAAATAAATGAGTTGAGTAAGGGGGAGAAGTAAAGTAGTAGTCCCAACAAACACAACCTATGGTCTAAGAAAAAAGAAGGGAAGTCTGATGTCCCTGATCCATCTCTCAGAGAAGAGATTCCTGCCCAAGATGCAATAAACAACAACAAAGAAAATAAAACTCAAAATCTCTCGCAAATAGCCAAAGACCATATCCTAGAGGTGAGAAAATTTCTAAATCCCCCTTCCTCCTTTATATTTGAGCATGAAATTCAACAAATCATAATTCCTATACCCCTTTCAGAGCTAGTGAAGCACGAAGACTTCAAAATATCCCTCTTTAAACTATTGCATCCCAAGCCATCCCACCATTCCACAGACTCAGTGAATCTCCAAGATGAAAATCCCACAATAATGTTAGGTCCTATGGTATAATATAGAGATGATGCATCCCCTCCCATCTATACATCCTTGAATATACATGATAAAGTACTACACAACTGTCTAATGGACTCTGGGGCATCTCATAATCTCATGCCTAAGACTATCATGGAAGATCTTGGGTTAGAAATCACAAAAGATTATCATGATTTGTACTCTTTTTATTCAAGGAGGGTGAAATTTCTTGGGGTCATCAAAGATATGGTTGTGACCTTGTTTCAACTACCCATGAAGAGTGTGGTCATGGATATCATGGTGGTCGATGTCCATCCCAAGTTTGGCATGCTCTTGTCGAGATCTTGGATAAAAAGACTTAGGGGAACATTACAAATGGACCTCACATATGCTATCATTCCAGTATTGGGAGGGGAGCATAGAAGACTGTACATAGAAGCTTAGTTGGCCTACATTATCAGTGATGAAGCAGACCCTACAAATCATCCTATATTTTCCCTTGATACTGATTTAGGATCTAGCTTATTGCAGCTCACCGACACCCCTGAGTCTCCTCTTGAGATCAAAAAGTCCATTACTCTCTATGAAGATTCTCCTCAAATTACTTCTATGTGGAAAATTTTCTTTGATGGAGCCTCTTCTAGAGAAGGAGATGGTGATGGAGTGGTCTTTGTTTCCCCTACTCAGGAAACCATATCTTTGTCATATAACTTAGAATTTGAAACTACTAATAATGTGGCAGAATATGAAGCTCTTATTTTGCGATTGAGGGCCGCAAAGGACATGGGGATTAAATATATATCAGTGTTTGGGGATGCCGAGTTGATTGTTCAACAGATCAGAAATGTTTATCAGGCCAAACACCCTTGGCTCATAATCTATAGAAATGAAGTCTCAGACCTCATTGACAGTTTTTTCTTGGATTTCAACATTTCATTCATTCCGAGAGTGGAGAATACAGTGGATGATTCTTTGGTTGTTTCATCAAGAAATTTTAGAGTCCCTATGCCACCCAAGCTCAAGTATGATATAGAAGTAAAATACAAAACCTCAATACATGAAAATGTCAAGTGTTGGAAGGTATTTGAGGATTATCTCAAGATCAAGAGGTTCCTGGAAGCTATTGATGAATTTTCTACATTACATAGACCATGATCTCGATTCTCAAAGCAACCCACATGCTGGTGTTTTTTTAAAGAAAATGGATAATCATCATATTGTGTAGTTACTGAGAAATCACATTCCGAAGGGACTAGTCCAGTTGGAAAGGATATTTGAAAATAATGACATGGCAGTGAAATATCAGAAGTCAATTGATGATGTTGACATAGACGAATGAAACATTAGCACATAAAAAGACCCTAAGTATGTCAAGCTGTCAAACAACCTGTCAAGGAAACAAAGGGTCGGGTATGCAGAGCTATTAAAGGAATTCACTGACGTGTTTTCATGGATGTATGAAGATCTCAGAACATATGACACCAGTGCCATTGAGCATAAGATCCCTCTAAATGAGGAGGCCAAACAATTTAGGAATAAATTGAGACAAATTAATCCTATGTTGTTTCCTATCATGGAGAAAGAGGTGAAGAATCTATTGGATGCCGAAATTATCATGCCTTTGAGATATTTAGATTGGGTGGCCAACCTGGTCTCGGTGAAAAATAAAAGTGGGGAAATTAGACTGTGTGTCGATTTCAGGAACCTGAACAGGAGCTCAAAGAAAGACAATTACCCCTTGCTAAAAACGGAATACATATTACAAATGGTAACTAGCACATCAAAGATATCCATGATTGATGGATTTTCAGGATACAATCAGATCTCGGTCCTACCTGAGGATAGAGAAACAATAGCCTTCACTAATCCTTGGGGTACATTCATGTATGCCAAAATTCCCTTTGGATTGATGAATGCGGGGGCGACCTTTCAGAGAGCCATGGATATCTCTTTCATTGGAGAAAAGGACAAGTTTTTGGTCATCTATCTGGATGACATTACAGTCTTGTCCAGATCATATAGAGAGCATTGTGAGCATTTAAAAAGGGTTTTCCTGAAATGCATGAAATTTGGTCTCTCGTTAAATCCCAAGAATTCTTTGTTTTCCATGAAGGAGGGGAAATTATTGGGCCATATAGTATCAACTAAGGGAGTCAATATTGATCCCAAAAGATTTGAATAAATTCAAACCTTTTCAGTCTTTCTTGGGAAAAATTAATTTTCTGAGGAGATTTGTTTCCAACTTTACTGAGATGGTAAAACTTATAACCACCATGTTGAGGAAAGGAAGCGAATTCAAATGGACTACCAAATATTGAAATTCTTTTGATCATATAAAGAAGGCCTTAACTGAAGAACATGTTCTTATCAATCCCGATTACTCAAAGGATTTCCTCATTTTTTCATTTGCTTCATTAGACATTGTAGCGGTTGTTCTGTTGCAAAAGAATGTTGAAGGGTTGGAGCAACCCATTTCCTTTTTTAGTCAGGCATTGAGAGATGCTGAGGTGAAATATGATATCATGGAGAAGAAGGTATATGCTTTCGTTAAAGATCTCAAATCTTTCAGATTCTATGTCCTGCAATCAAAAGTCATTGCATATGTTCCTTCAACTGTCATCAAGGAAATCCTCATTCAGCCACACATAGATGGGAGGAGGATTCGATAGATTGCCAAAATCCTTGAATTTGATCTAGAGATCAAGCCCACCAAATTGATCAAAGGTCAATCTTTATCCAAGCTACTGGTTGAATCTAATTGCAAAGCCTTGGGGACAAATTTTGTTAATAATTGCTCAGAAAATCAGCAGGCTGAGCTGTCTGATACAAATGCTTAGGTACAACCCCTGTTAGCAGGATTTCCTTGATACAAGGACATCATATATTTCCTACATAAATTGTAGCCTCCTGATGGCATGCAAAGGAACAAGGAAATAGATTTAAATCTCAAAGCAATCAGATATTGCCTTATCGACTGGGTTTTTTATTGGAAAGATCCTCTAGGAGTACTTCTAAGATGTTTGGACCCGCAAGAAGCCTAGAAAATTATATTTGATTTCCATGACAGCCTTTGTGGGGGACACCACTTTTGGAAAACCACTGCCTACAAAATTCTCAGGGGTAGGTACTACTGTCCTACTCTATTTACTGATGTATGTACAAAGGTCAGGGCATGTATCAAATGTCAAATATTCTCCAAAAAACAACATCTAAAGTCCCTACCATTGAAACCTGTGGTTGCTTCAGGGCCCTTCCAATAGTGGGGCCTGGAATTCATTAGGGAAATTCATCCTGCATCTAGTGGTCAGCAAAGATGGATCCTAACTTCCACATATTACTTTACCAAGTGGATAGAATCTATACCCACAAGGAGTTCTTGTCACAAGGTAATCATCAGTTTCCTAGAGGATATCATAGAAAGATTTGGCTGCCTGAACAAAATCATCACATATAACACAACGTCTTTCAAAGTAAAACCATTGATCCAATTCTGTGAGTAGTTTGGAATCAAGTCGATTCACTCTACCCCATACTACCCCCAAGGAAATGGACTGGCGAATTCCTCTAACAAAATCCTCATCAAGATCATTAAAAGACTGTTAGAGGATAACAAGAAAGCATGTGATTCAAAGCTCAAGTTTTATCTGTGGGATGATAGAGTGAAAAAGAAAATATCTCTCATTGTCTCTCCATTCCATCTTGTGTATGGAAATGAAGCAGTTTTTCCCTCTCAGCTAGATTTTCCTGTGGCAAAGTTCTTCCAAGACTGCTAGGAAGATCCTGATAACATGATCAGAAGGATTCATCAGCTGGTAGAAGTGTAGTATAATATAGAGTGGGTGATGGGCAGAGGACATGACCGTCAACAGAAAATCAAGTAGGCCCTTGACAAGAAGCTAAGAAAAGAGAATTTTCTGCTGGGATATCTAGTACTAAAATGGAATTCACCCAAGAAGGATAGAGGAAAGCATACCAAATTTGAGGCCTTATGGATCGACCCCTTCAATATTTCTGAGACATTTTCAAATAACACTTACAGATTGCAGAACTTGGAGGGAAAATAAGTTTTTGGTGGTCCTGTAAATGGCTACTTCCTGAAAATGTTTTTTGTTTGAAGCCGCAGTCGGCATTCCACCATTGTAAATACTGTCCATGTTTTACACTTATTTTTCTTTTATAGGAGACCCCATAACCCAAAGCAAGGCACTGGAGCTGCGTGTTAATGGCATCTCATAGGGAGCATGCCATCGTCTATGGAGCCAAATGTTAGCGCTTAATATCATCATGTTCTTGCATGTTGTACTTTTATGCTTAGGTCTGTGATTTTTCCTATCTTTTCCCATTTTGCAGACCTGATCATAGAACTTTCCTATCGACGTGCATTTTTTCCTTTTTGTTGGCATTCTTCGTTTTGACTGACCAGTTTTCCCTGTCAAAATTTCCCGAGAAGTATCGACCATAAGTTATCTATCATTTCTAGAGACTACATCCTTGAGAGAGGAATAATAAGGAATCAAATAAAGCGAGTGTGGAAATCAGGAGTTCAAATGTTATAAATTGTTTTGCAATAATCACAAAGTCCCAATTCATGAAAGGAAAGATCTAGGTCGTATGATCGTAAAGCGCTGAGGACCATTGATCTTACATCGGTAATTTTTCAGAGGATCAGAAATTGAGAGTTTGGGGTTCTCGTTGTGAAGGTGTGTCCATAGCCCAACATCCCAAGACCCGAAGGGCCGATGGTTTCATTTGTGTCGTCTAATCAAAAGGGACACGTGTCACCCGATATGAGCAATCGTGATTTTGCGACTCAGAAGTTTGAGCAGGGAGCACAGCGTGAACTCGCGAGATGCGAAATTTTGACGCGCCTATGAGTTGGGCCCACGGTCATAACCCGAAGTCATATGGAAAATAAGGGACATAAAGAAAATAGGTGTCTGTCAAGCAGCAAGCGGATAAATTGTTCGAGGAACCATTGTGGCCGTCAAATTCGAGGCATAACCAACCCTTGATCCAAATGTATTGTTTTATTATTCTGGGCATCAAAACATTATAAATCAAAGGGAGTGAGAAATATCGATATGCGAAGTCCCTAAATCCAATTTGTCTAAGCACAAGGTCAGAGCATGCGGTCGCATGGGGCGATGGAAAGGTGTTGCGCAAAAGATCAAAGCACTCGAGTGGCCACAAGAGAATAACCAAGTATCCTATTGACTAAAAAGGACTGTGATTTCACCTAGAACACTCATATGCATCAGGCCTCATCTTGGTCCCAATAAATTAAGTTAATGAGAATAAATAAGGTGGTTGAAACCTCATTTCACCACATAAATGGAAGGCATTGAGGTTCTGGAGTGGTCAGCCTGTGGTACCCCTGTTGATGAATTTCCCTGCCAAATCCGTACCGATTTGAGATCGCGTCTGACAGAAGAATGTAATTTCAGCCTAACAAGATAAGTCTGAGATGTCAAGCCTTGAGTACAGTGACTAGAGCACGCTTCTATAGGGAGCCAATTTCTTTGAGTATATATACTCAGTTATTATATTTTGTAAGTGTGGATGGTTGATCTAAGCTCTCGATTGTAAAGTTTTAGTAAAGCCTTTGGCCTCTGGTTATGTATATGTATTTGAGACTTCTTGTTTAATGTAAGTCAACTTCCCTTCATGTCTTTGTAGAAACTATGTTAAAACACTTGAGAATGGGTGATCCAGTCGAGGGTAGTTACATTTATGTGACGTATGTTTGATCACCGTAACATCCCCACCAGTTTTAATCAACTTCTCATGTTTTCTCTTCCCTTTGATACTGAGAGATGGGGCATGGATGTTCTAGCCAAGTTGTTGTGACTAATTTGTAATGTATGATCGATTGCAAAGTTGTTATAGAATTTTTAGTTCCCTGAAGTTGTTAATTCTAGAGGATCTTGAATTTGAAGCTTTTCCTCCTTAGGCTATTGGATGATCGGATGTCCCTAGCAGATATTTTCACTCTCCTCAAGTTCTCCCCCCTACTCACCACTATACCAAACTTATTGATTGAAGCTAGACCAAGATCTCACTTACCTGTTCTTTTTGGCCTAGTTTTCTAAGTTAAAGAGATATAATCCTGAGTCTGCATCCATTATACCACCTTTAAATTTATTCACTGTGAAATAAAACTCTGATGGGTATTAGGCTTACCTCTACCGCAATTTAGGGGTGACTTATGGTACTGACAGATCCTCTCTAGTATCTTCCTTTCTCTATATTTGAATTTGTGGGATATTGAACCTGTTAAGAAGAACAAACCAACAAAGAGAGAGAACAAGAATATATATATTCCAATGAAACCTATGCATAAGATCAAGGAGTTATACAATAAAAATGGAGACACTTTTATAGGGAAGAAATGTATCACTGCATTATATTTTTGAAAGTGGAGAATACAACCTATGCCTTGATATTGCAAGGTCCCTTCCAATGGCCCTTTGCTTCAACACACACACCATTTCTCCAGGGATCATTTTAGGGGATAAATTTCCCTCATGAGATAATTTTCCATGGTTATCCAAAAATGAGATTCCCTATTTTAAAAATGATTCGCCCAAATTCTATAGGATAAAATTATTTTACCTTAAAAATTGCCAAAATTTTATAAAAACTATATTAAATACTTAGAAATTTGAGTATTTTTCCAAAAATATCGCCAAACTTTTATAGTTGACATATGAAGAATTAGTAAGATTCACCAAGGTTTCTACATTTAAAAATAAATTTCCATCCTTAAAATCATCCCTTCTTTTCTCCAATGATTTTGATGAAGAACATTCACAACTTGACTTGGAAAGCTAAAGCAAAGCTATCACAAATACAATCTTTAGCAGAATTCTTCATGCATAAGCTGGACCAACCTTTCCCATGAGATATCCCTCTTTAAATAGAGTAAAGAGATATGGATGAAGAGATTAGGATAATCCCACTAAGTCAGAGAAGTGAGTGAGATCCAAATGGATCAAAGGCCACCTCATCCTTCTGGAAATTCCATTCTAGAACCTTCGAGAATTTCACCCTTTTACTTTGATTAAGCATCATTGCACCCTAAACACAAGCAACCCATGACACCACTGTAGTCCACTATGGTGCAACATGCCACGATCATGGATCAGTGCACCCTTATCATTTGGCAAGGTGCGGCGATATTATTTGTCCGTGGTTTTAAGAAAGGAGAGATGATTCCATTTCTCAGGGGGAAAGTCTTATTTCTTCAATAGATTTAGGGAACATAGGACTAAGCAATACACATATCGTCATTTGATCACCGGGGTGAAAAAAATAATGTGTAACAACATGAATCTATGTATGAGTAGAATGTTTATGTATGTTAAAATTTTCATTAGATATATATGTATATCCAAGTTTGAAAATAGAGTAGTGAGTGTTTTGGGTAGAATTCCTGACCTGGGATGGCTGGGGACATTACAAATGGGTATCAGAGAAGTTTGGTTTTGAAGTAGTGGAGTGTCCCCAGCCTGGGTGATCGGGGGAAGTCACATATATTCTCTAAGATTGACCTTAGGTCAGGCCATCACCTAGTGAGAATTAAAGAAAAAGATATCAACAATACAACCTTCAGAACAAGGTATGGAAATTATGCGTTCACAATGGGGCTATTTGGGTTGTCAAATGCACTATCTATCTTCATGTGTTTAATAAATGGTATTTTCAGAGATTACTTAGATAAGTTTGTCATTGTATTTTTGGATGACACACTTATTTACGCTAAGTATGAATAAAAGCATGATAAACACTTGAGAATCGTGCTACAAGTATTGAGGGAGCATCAGTTGTATGCAAAGTTGAGAAAGTTCTCATTATACAAGAAGAAGATACATTTTTTGGGCCATATCATATCAGAGGAATGAATAGAAGTGGTTCTAGAAAAGATAAAATCCATTGAAGAATGGTTGGTACCAAGGAATATATCAGAGGTGGGATATTTCATGTGACTTGTAGGTTATTATAGAAGTATTGTTGAGGGATTTTCAAAGTTTTCTCACCCAATCACATCTTTGCAAAAGAAGGGTGTGATATTTGAGTGGAATTATGATTGTGAAAGAAGCGTCCAACACTTGATGAGATTGTTGAAAACTACATGAATTTTGAACAATCTTGATCCAAATGAAGACTTCATTGTGTGCACTAATGCATAGAAGGATGGGATTGGAGGAGTCCTTAGTCATATTGGGCACATGGTATGATACGAGTCAATAAATTTAGAAGAGCATGAGAGACACTATGCCACTCAATATTTAGAATTGACAACTATAGTGCATGCCTTGAATATGTGGAGTCACTACCTCATGGGAAAGATATTTGAGTTAAGCAAAAACCATAGTGGTATGAAATATTTGTTTGAACAACCAACCCTGAATGCTAGACAAAGTAGATGGTTGGAGTTCCTCAGTGGGTATGAATTTGATATAAATCATATCAAAGGAAAAGAGAACAAGGTGGTCGATGCACTTCGAAGGAGGATGCATGAGATGCAGGCTACAACCATTATCATGTATAAATCTGATTTGAAGGATAGAATTTTAGAAGCTGCAAAATCAAATCAATAGTACATGGAAACAAAGGAAAAACTACAAAAAGGTAATCTGCAATAGAAATTTGAAAATTATGAGCTGAGAGAGGATGGAGTCCTCATGTACAGGGGAATAATTTATGTTCCTAAATTACAGGAGTTGAAAATATTGTGTTAAAAGAAATGCACAATGTTCCTTATGTTGGGCATCCAAGTTACTAGAAGGCAATTGCATCTGTTAAGAGCCAATATTTTTGGCTAGGTATGAAGAAATAGGTGGCTTATTATATTTCCATATGTTTGGAATTTCAAAAGGTAAAGGATGAGAATAGACACCCAAATGGTTTTCTACAACCATTACCCATTCCTGAGTGGAAATGGAAAGTGGTGAAAATTGATTTCATCACAAACCTGCCCAGAAAAAAAAAAAAAACATGATTCGATCATGGTGGTGGTGGATAAGATTACTAAATTTTCCCACTTTATTCCAATAAAACTCGCTCATAAGGAAAATAACATTGTTGATATTTATATGAGGGAAATTTGTAGGCTTCATGGTGTGCCTAAGGCAATTGTTTCTTAGAGATCCCAAATTTACATCAAATTTTTGGAAAGGATTATTTAAAGGATTTGGAACAAATATGAACTTTAACACAACTTATCATCCAAATTAAGATGGGAAAATATAGAGGGTCAATCAAGTGAATGAAGATATGTTGAGAATGTATGTGATGGATAGACCATCAAAATGGGAAGCTTATCTACACATGGTTGATTTTTCTTATATTAATGGGTATCAAGCATCTTTAAATATGATCCCATTTGAGGCACTATATGACAGAAAGTGAAACACACCAGTGAGATTGATCCAGATTTTATGAGAAGAAAAAAATGACTACAGATTATTAACATGTGCTTAACAAAAAATAACAGAGATATAGTAAAAATGGTTTTCTATTCAATAAGGAAATAAGCTGAAAATGTAAAATGAAGTGGAAACAAGCTTGCCAGAATGGTGGCGGTTTATATCTGAGAAGAGATGTGACAACTGTGGTCATTTGCAAGAAGATGATTACAATGAGGCTCTGAAGGAATTTTTACAATAAACAGAATGTCAAAAACCCTATACATCCAAAAACCTAACCCTAGGAGATGAAGTGCCAAAAGTGATGTGGGCCCCGTTTGAGTAAGTTAGTACTTCAACTTCTCGCGGTCGTAACTTTTGCATACGATATTCATTTTAGGCATATAATAGCCCATTTGAAAGGTATCTTTGAGGAGATTCATTTTAATGTAAATATCGAAGGAAGAAATATATTGCAACCCCATTTTCCCAAAAAACATTGTTTAGGGCCTCAAAACAACTCCAGAAGTGAAAACTGCTAAAAATAGTAAATTTCCAAAATTGCCAGAAAATTGTTTTGAGCCAGTTGGAAAAGGTGGGTGGCCATTGATATCCACCTGGATCAATTCTCCCTCCTTAAGAATAAATGGTGTTCATTGCATTGAGGTCCCCCATCATATGAGGAAATTTCTGTTGAATTTGACCCCGGGTGAGTCACTTGCCTTGGTGCAGGAGTTGCCCTGCTTTGACGACTCAATAAAGTTGGATCCTTTGTTGTCGAGTGCCCTTGATATGAATGTCCACAATATGATCATTGGATGCCTATTATATGTAGTTAGGTTTGAGCTCTGTTGGTGTCAGTTTTTATGCTACTTCTGAGGTGTCCAATAATGGTGGGAAATAAGGGCAAAGGAGATCCACGTTGAACACTGGGTGTAGTCCAAGGAAAGGAGAAATGTTGATCTCAAAATAATTATCCCCCATAGCCTTGGTGATGGTGTAAAACCCATAACGGAGTGGGAGAAATGTTTGATGGGGTCTTGTAAGGAATTCTTTATGCAAGTGCAACCAAAATTTGTCACTAACCTGAAACTTATGTGGCATCCGATGTTTATCATGGTGATGTTTGTACTTGTCATTGGACTTTTTAGGATATCCTAAACCTATTGGTGGATGTGCTATATCCTCTTAATGAACTGGGTGTCTTTTTCAACTTCAGTTGGAGCAGGAGATGAGTCAGTCGAGGTGACCACAAGGGGAAGTGCAACATCTATGGGACCCAATGGTTGGAATCTAAGCCCCACCTGAAAGGGGTTGTGTCTAGTTGAGCTATGAAGGGCTCAATTGTATCTATGTTGGACAGAGGGAAGGTTCTCATCCCATGTGAGAGGGTGCTTTGAATTATACATGCAAAGGATATGCACAATCATTCAATTTACGACCTCAGTTTGGCCATCTGTCTAGGGGTGGAAGGTCATGGATTTGGTGAGCTTGGTGTCCAGCAATGACTAGAAGCTCGACTAGAATGTGTGGAGAAATCAACTATCTCGATCTAAGAAAATGGTTTTTTGGATTCCAAATGTACCCAGACTCATTCAAAGAATGTCTTGGTAGTGGCCTCTGCTGTGATGTTCTTCTTACAGGAAACAAAAATCACCATCTTAGAAAAGTAATCAACAACCACAAAAACACAGTCATTTCCCCACTTGGTTGATAGGAGGCCTGACATGTAGTCCATTGAGATGGATTCCCATGTTCTGTCAGGAGTAGGAAGAGGGGTGTACAAGCCTTGCTTATTAGTGGTCGATTTGGAAATAGCACAGGCAGTGCAGGACCTCATATACTTGCTGAACTCATGTTGAAGTTTCGACCAGTATAAATGTTTTTGTACCATTGCCACTTTCTTTTAAACGCCAAAGTGTCCTACCACCTGACTGTAGTAGGCTTCCTAGATCAACTTCGCTTGCTCACTTGATGGAACAAATATATGGCCCATATGACACAACAAACCATCCTGAAGATGGAAATTATCGACAACTGTGTTTGCACCCAACATTTGGTAGGTGATGGTGAAGTTCGGGTCTGTCTCATAGAGTTGGGGCCATCCAAAAGTCTCATGGATGCAATATTCTAGCACTGTGGTGAGTGTCGTGACTAGCGGTCTACTGAGGAAATCAACGATGCAACTGGTGCTTTCTATTTTATACTTGATGTTGAGGTGGAATTTCTGCAAGTATGTGGACCATTTTTTATGGCGGTCATTCTGCAATTTTTCTTGTGTTTGCATGAATTGCAGTGGTTTATGATCAATGTGGATGACTGTCTCCTTCCCAAGAATGTAATGTCTCCACTGGTGGCAGGGTTGCACAATAGAGTACATTTCTTTGTCTTAAGTAGGGTACTTATGGAAAACATATGATAATGTCTCACTATGATAGGCCATGTGGTGGTCATGTTGAGTGAGAATGACGCTCACAACATAGTTTGAAGCATTTGTCTTGATCTCAAATGGTTGTTGTAGGTCTAGTAGCAAAAGTATTGGGGCTGAGCACAAGTGCTTCTTCAAATATTCGAACTCTTGTTGTTGGGACCAAACCCATGCAAATTTCTCCTTACCACCACCCCTGGTTATTTAGCTGAGGGCCCATGCAATATGGGAGAATCCCAACATGAACCTACAATAGAAATTAGAAAGGCCCAAGAAGCTTCAAAGGTTAGTGAATGTGGTTGGGTCTGGCCAATCAAGAATGACTTGGATCTTGGTATGCAATACTGATCAACAATGTAGCTCAGGTAATGGACCTTGTCCATGCTAAAGGAGCATTTTTCCATGTTGGCATATAGCTTGTGTTGTCGCAGGGTGTGTAGAACCTACTGAATATGCTGCAAGTGTTCAGCCCAAGTCTTGTTGTAAGTGAGAATTCCATCAAGATACACCACTAAAAAAGTATTGGTGAATGTTCATAGGATATCGTCCATCATCCTCATGAAAGTGGATGGAGCATTTTCCAAACCAAAGTGCATGACCAACCATTCAAAAAGGCCTTCCTTTGACTTGAAGGTGGTCTTCCATACATCTGTCTGTTCTATCGGGACCTGGTGGTAGCCAAATTTTAGATCAATCTTATTGAAGTATTTGGCCCCTGTGAGTTGATTAGGGAGTTCGTCGATTTGGGGAATCAGGTACCGATTTCTGACTGTGATTTTAGTCAGATCTCGGTAATCAACGTAGAGTCACTAGGTTCCATCTTTCTTCTCTCTCAGCATGATTGGGTTCCCGCAAGGTGATGAGTTGGGATGGATGTGCCCCTTGTGGAGAAGTTATTGGATATGTCACTTGATATCCTCATTCTCTATCAAAGAATGAAGATAGACTGTCCCATTGGGCAACAGTGCACTGGGGGTCAGATCGATGGGGTGCTTAACTTGGAAGTGCAGAGGTGCCCTGGTAGGTGGGGAGAACATATCTGAGTATTCTTCCATGACCTTATCTACTTGCTTCTATTGTGTGGAGAGGTCAGATGCAAATACCCTAGATGTGTCTATCATCTTTTGCTTATTCTGAGAGTGAATCACGAAGAATACAAACTTCCTCGTCTGAGAGATGACCTTCTTGCATTTCTTAGCAAAGATTAAGGAAATAGCACTAGGTGGGACTACCTCAGGTATCCTATACAATTTCTCATTCAAAGTAATAATAACACTACGAGGCTTAGACTCATATACAAAATGACATTTCCATAAGTAAGGTTGGCCCAAAAGAACATCACACAATACATTGTCTTTGAATGGATTGATGTCATATGACAATCGACACTTTTGGCTGACGCGAAGATCACTTCCTTGGTAAAGACATCCAATGTTGTAGGGTTGTGGTGAAGCATTGTCGGCAGGGCCAACCTCTTGATGACCTCTACTAAGATGAGTTTATTCTGGCTACTTCTAACAATGATGAAGTGTAGTGAGGTGCCTTTTACCCACATCTATGAATGGAAGAGGCGCTCTCCTTCTTTTGTCTTGTCTGGTTCACCGGCTGGAGCTTGGTGGTAGCAACAGTGGCACTGGGTTCCATGTTAATGATACGTATTCCCCTTTATTGTTCTGTATTAGAGTCAGAACCCACATCTAATTCATAGGCTTTCACTTCAGCCACCAGTGACTGCTTTGAGCGATATTCAACAGTGTTATGCCAAAGACTCTTATGGAAGTCACACCACTTCCTGATATATTTCTTTGTCTTTCCGGTGTGCTTCTTTGATTACATATTGGATTGGTTGTCCTGATACTATACTTTGTTCTGTGGGTTGGGGCCACCCTTTCCTGGATTTTGTTGTGAGGCATTCCTGACCCAAATTGTTGTGTCGTTTGTTTGAGATTTTGCTTGATTTTGATGGCATATAGGTAGGTTGCACCCAAGGATGAGATGTCCAAAAATTCCATTTCGGTCTGGATTTATCTATGAAGATCACACTTGAGCACTAGATGTCACTCTGAATCTTTGATACCCATCTTGGTGTGCAAGGTATGGAATATATTTTTGAAATATGGCACTGCTTGGTCTCTTTCTTTCCGCAATGTGGTATATTTGGTATACAAGTCGTCATAACTTCTGACAAGCTATAATTGTTCCTTAATAACATCCCTGAAGGATTCCCAAATGGTCGTGACTATAAATAATTAGGGTTCCTCTGTTTCCTTTTTCTCACAAAAGGTTTCCCACCAATCTTTGACATGAGGAACGACTCTGAGGAGTGCAAAAGTAATATTTTCTCTATTCGAAAAGTTATGGATAGAAAAATACCCTTCTAGTAGATTCAACCACTTGTCTACAACATCTATGTCTATCTACCTTCAAATATAGGAATATAGAAGTTTATTTGTACCTTGAAGGGGGCGGTGTCTCCGCTCAAAGAAGATGTGTCGCCTGTTGGTAGTCGTCGAAGGATTTGCACGAAACTATCCATCATCTCGTTCCTTTGTTGCGTGAGGGATTGCTCAATAAATAGTTTGAAAGGATATCTTGTCCCATCATATTTATTTTCTCCTACCATGAGAGGTCGCTTGGGCATGAGAGAGCTTTTTCCCTCAAGAGAAACAAGCTCGAGACCCAACTCTTTGTACTCTGACCTCATTAGGGACATGCATTAAGACAACAAGGAGCATAACTCTCTGATACCATTGATCTAGATTTTATGAGCATAACGAAATGACTACATATTATTAATAGGTTCTTAACACAAAATAATAGAGATACAGTAAAATTGGTTTTCTATTCAATAAGGAAATAAGCTGAAACTGTAAAATGCAGAGAAAACAATTTTGTCGGAATGGTGTCAGCTTATCTTTGAGAAGAGATGTGATGGTTACACTCATTCACAAGAAGATGATTACAATGAGGCTTTGAAGGCCTTTTTACAATAAACAAGAATGCCAAAAACCCTAGACATCTAAAAACCTAACCCTAGGGGATGAAGCGCCAAAAGTCATGTGAGCCCCGTTTGGGTAAGCTAGTACATCAACTTCCCAGCATCGTGACTTTTGCATACGATCTTTGTTTTAGGTGAATGATAGCCCATTGGAAATGTATCATCGAGGAGATTAATTTTAGGGATAATAACGAAGTGACTTCTATATTTCAAACCCATTTTCCCAAAAAACATCGTTTAGGGCCTCAAAACAACTCTGAAAGTGAAAATTGCTAAAAATAGTAAATTACCAAAATTGCCAGAAAACTGTTTTGAGCTAGTTGGAAAAGGTGGGTGGCCATTGATATCCACCTGGATCAGAGCTAGGACAACCCAAAATAAAGAGAATTTGTTGGGCTATAATTTCTTATAGAAATGGAAGAATAGATGTGAATATACAATAGAATTTAAACGCTTCCCAAGATAGGAAGACAATCTATGCAAATAAAGGAATAACTCATAGAGAGTTTAAAGTGGGTGACCATGTGTTCTTAAAAGTAAAGTCCAAGAGAATTTCCTTGAATTTGGGAAATTTTTCAAAGATGGTAGAAAATTATTGTGATCCATTTGAGATTCTAGAAAAGATTGGCTCTATTGCATACATGCTTGCACTACCTGCAATCATATGCATTCATAATTTATTCCATGTGTCTTTTCTTAAAAAGTATGTACCTGATGCTAATCATGTAATTTATTGGAATGAAATTCAGTTGGATCTAGAAGGAGACTTTTGAATATAGCTAGTGTGCATGTTGGATCATAAAGTCAAGCTACTCCAAAATCAAGCAATAGGGTTGGTAAAGATCTAGTGGACCTATTACGGTCCTAAAGATGCAACCTCAAAGCATGAATATGCCATGTGGGAGGAGTACTTACATATGTTTGAAGACTTCTAAAGTTTTTATTGTACATGTCTATATAATGAACTGATGATAGTGCATAAATAATGAGGAGGGGAATGTAATACCCATAAAACAAACCCCAATTATAATGTACATACAGGATGGTGATCCAAGACATTTTGGGCTAAATTGTCTTTGTATATGTATTTTTAGGCTAGATTCCCTATGTGGTTATTAGGTTGGGGAGACATATGCTAAAATTCCAGTGAGACTGTCATTGTAACATGTAATCACACTAAGATATTAACAAAAATATATCACTATTACAGACTATCCATAAAAAAGAGTACGGGGGGATAAACTCCACTAGAAAGGGAAATGGGGGCTAAGAGTCTAGGAGAGGGGATAATCCAAGGGGGATTAATCCCAAAGGAATATTTTATCAATATATCCTAAGTTTCTAAAGTGGGGAAATGTACCCCAAGTGGATCCCAAGGTAGTTCCCAACATGAAAAGTGTCAAGTTGAGAACATGCATACATATAGTTGGGAAATAGTGTATTTTCCCACAATAATTCACTCACTATTCCATCATCCACTCTTTCCATTCGTACCTTAATTCCATTACCATACCTATACTTCGATGCTTTTGCAACTATGATTAAACTAGTGAATTTGGGTGGTCTAAGTTGAAGAAATAGGTTGTCGAGCTTGTGTGAATTTTGAAGAAATAGGTTGTCAGGCCCATCAACATTCTCTCTAGGTGAGAGAATTTTTGGGAATTTATTGCCTAGGTGCTAGGATATAACTACATATCCCTAAGAATTCCTACTTGGTATGTTGTTGAAGCCTCAGAAGGGAATTGGGGTAGCCAAAGGATTGTTGAGCAGAGAAGGGGGCACACTTACTGGGGTGGGATTGGCATGTGGGGAATGATAGACTGCATGTTGATGGCTAGAGTTGGAACCTTAGCAAGAGTTTTTCTGTTGTTTTAGAGACCTTATCCTATATAGGATTCCTTTGTTTTGGTGGAGTTTATCCCAACTCAGGGGTTACCTACTACAAAGAGTTTATCAACAACATAGTCTATGGCTGGGAGGATTATTTACACAAGATAAGTGTCTATTATGTGTTTGTTTAATTACTATGTGCTTATTTATCTCATTTATGTTATGGTTAGTTACTTATTTAATTATACTTAAGTTTATTTATTGTTAGAATTGCATAGGACTATGCATATGTAGAAAATTTTGTAAATTTAATGGTATAAAAGTTGAAATTTTGTTGTGGCATAGCCCAACTTAGGAGCTGGGGATGTTACATGTGTAAAATGTCTACTTCATGCCTTCTTTTCTAATTCATAATAGAGGATAATTCCTAATAGAGGACACTTATTGGTTTCTCTGTGATTATTTATATGAATGCACCTTCCTGGATAAATGAGTAGGTATCTAATGTGGTCTGCAATTCATACTGACACTCCTTGAATTTCTACAAACTTTGTATTTCTCCCTTCTTGCATGAATTATTCCTTCTTACTCATGTCTTGAACTTGATCCAACTCTCAATTTCCTTTGCAATTGTTTTAGACTCTATAATCATTGAGTGTTTATATGATATTCCTCCTAATATTTGACTATTCTCTAATTATCATATCCATAACTTTGTATTTTCATTCTAAAAACATTCATGGTATCTATCAACTCTACCAGCTCTGATACACTTCTATGTCCATTGGAATCTATATTCTCATTTCCCAAAATAATATTCAAGGTTCTCACTTCTTCCTATTGAATGTGAGTGTTAGAACATAAAAATATGATGGTTCATCACACTTATCCTAGAATCACTTGGTTGGGAGATCAACCTACATATGGAAACAATCAATCGGGTGATCAAACATATATCTCATTAGTCAATCGAGTAGTCAACAAGCCTGTTGATCGGATAGTTGACCAATAGTAGAAGACAATCGGTCAGTTGATTAACCAACCAAAACATTGAATATGAATTGGATGCATGGATGGTTGGGTCAAGAATCCTTGTTGAGCTCACTTGATAATGCAAATTTCATGGAGTCAAATCTAACAATCGATGCTTATATGTGGAAAAGATCCTCCCAATTTCAAGGAAATTGGTTATATCTTGAAGTTATAAATAAAAGACTCATTGGGTCATTATCATAAAGATATCAAGTTATTTAAGTGTTGTGTACATGATGTCCATTATGCATTATGATGTTCTGATCATGGTGCGTTGTCCTTATGTGTTGTAATAGTGTATTTAGATGCCACCTTTTCTCTCTTAAAAATCGTATTTCCTCTTCGTTTATCTATAGTACTATCTGTCTCTTTCATATCAGGTTAAACCCAATCCACAACATGGTATCACACCCAATCCATAACATGTTACCAAAGTTGATGAATTGAAACCTCACCTGTTATATACAAACCTTATTGAGTCTGATCTATTATGTGATTAACTCTGGGTTGATGGTTTGCATATTGTAACTTGTTAAAAAACTTGTTTTTGTCTATATATCAAATATGGATTAAAATATCAATCCATTAGTTATGAATAGATCAAATTATGCAGTATGGGAACCACACATGGAAACCTTACTGAAAAGTAAAGGATTATTTCAATATATGAAGACTGTGATTCTAGATCCAACTGATGACCAAGAATTTTTTTATGTTGATGGAAATAAGGATGAGGCTATTGGGATAATCACAACATATATCTCATGGTAGATACATTTTCACATTAGTGGAAAAATAATGGATATGGTCTTCATTTATCTGAGAATACCATTCGACATGTTCATTTCAACTTTCCACACCAACTCTAAGGAACAAAAGGAAGATTTTAAGGATTACACCTTTGAATCTTTTTGTGGTATTCTGATAATTGATTAGCATAAAATGCTTGAATAAGGAAAGATTGGTACTAAACGCAATCCCACTTTCTCAAGGGAAGGGGAAATTTGAATAAGAGGGATAGAGGAGTGTTCAATATCCCTACACAAAGACCTGGATTCCTCGACTAGAAACCTAAAGGAAAAATAGATGCACCCCGTCAAATTTGAAAGAAGAAAGCATTTCAATACTGTGGAAATACTGGGCATGTGGAGAAGGTTTGTTACAATAAGAGGGATGATTTAGAGGAGAAGGTTAATTGCATTGAAAGAGATATGTCTGGTGTTTTGTGACCCACTAATTATTTCACCTTCCAAGTTGAAAATTCTCAATACTTGTTATCTCATTATGCATACAATGAATGGGTAGTCGACTCTAGGTGCACTCATCATATGGCCAAGGATTCTTACTTCTTCATGTCCTTGAATTAAGCTAATGAGAGGAAGATTTATATTGAAAATGAGTTTGTTGTTGATATTGCTTGTTAGGGTGATTTTTTCAATAGACATGGGATAATTTTCAATGATTATCATGTGCCAAATATCAGTGCCAATTTGTTGTTTATTTCTTAATTAACACAGAAAAATAATATTGTGGAGTTTGGGCTAGATTGGTTCTTTGTTCAATATTTTAATAAAGGTCAATTGATTTTCACGAGAGGTTTTCTCGACCTAATGGAAAATATGTATAAATCATGTTACACAAATCGAACCAACACTGCATTGACTACTCTTGTTTCTCACACTGATGAGCAAAGTTGAACTTGGCATGAAAATTTTGGACGCCTAAATTTTTGAAGTCTATAGTCAATGGCAAGTCAGAAAATGTTTGTTGGTATACCTAAAGTTCCCTCCCCCTAAAGGATTCTATAAAGGTTGTGTTCTTGGAAAGCATCATCAAGCACCTTTTGACTCTAGCAAAGCATTGCAAGCACAAAATATCATAGACTTGGTCCATAGTGATTTCTTCTACATCAATCTTCCTTCCCTAGTAGGTGCATGGTATATATTTAATTCCATTGATGATATCTCTCATTTTACTTAGGTTTACTGTAACACCCCTAGGATGAACCCAGTTGTAATTTAAATATAAATATACATATAGGTAGGTGATCTAGGACAATTTTGGTCAACGTGCCTTATATATATGTATTTTGAGGCCAGAGTTCATGTGTGGTTATTAGTCTAGAGAAACAAAAGCTAAAAGGGCTAGTAAGCCTATCTTTTTATTGTGTAATCATAATAAAAAATTAATGAAAAAAATCATCGCTACAGACCAAATAGACAAAAATAGTATGGGGGCATAAACTCCACTAGGAAATGGAAAGGGGGATAAGAGTCTAGGAAGAGGGGCTAATCCACGAGAACTTAAGAGAAGGAAATATTATTAAAATATTTCCTAAAGTCAAAAGTTAAGAGATATGTTTTATCCTAAGTTCCTAGATGAGGGGAACGAGGCACCAAGTGTGTTCAAAGGGGGTTCATAAGTGAAAAGTGTCAATTTATAAACATGAAAATATATTGCGTTAAAATTAGTGTAACTGGAAATATTAGATACCATTCCTCCACCATTCATCTCCTACCACTCGTACCTTACTACTACAATCTGCACCTTTCTCCCCTCTCCATAATTGTATTAGGAAATATTTGATGCATTTTCTAGAGAACTGGATTGAAGAAGTGGGTTATTATACTTGTGTGTTACTAAAGAGGCAGGTTGTAAGGCCCGTGGGAATTCTCTCCAGGTGAAAGAACTGCTGGGAATTGAATTACCAAGGTGCCAAGTGTAAGTTTTAAACTTGTGAAGTAAATCAATGCATATAGATTCTTAAGAAAAACAAAATTTAATCAATGGCTCATACACAAAGTACACAAATATTTTATACCGGAAACCCTCAACCGGAAAAACCTTATATTCATTATATCGAATTTTACCATTCACTATACAATATATATAATGTTTTTAGGTATTCCGTAGATAGCAAAACCCTAATCCCTAAAACCAAGATTATTTTTAGTAAATTGCTAAAAATAGAAAAATCGTCAGACACAGTTGTCATATCTGATGCGCCCGCACACACACATGCAAAGAATATAACACATACCCAACATTCCCCCACTTGTTGTTTTCTTTGCATCTAGGGGCCCAAGGGATTATATAGTCAACAATCCAGGGCATCAATGCCCATTGTTACTCTACACCAGGAGAACTTTTATGTGCTCACAGACTTTGTCAATGAATCTGCAACAATCTTCAAAGTGTCAACCTTTTCCAACAACACCTTCTTTTCCTCAACCATGTCTCTCAAAAAGTGATACTGAAAATCAATATGCTTTGTCTTTGAATGATAAGTTGGGTTCTTTTCCAGGAAGATTGCACTCTAACTGTCAAAATCTAATCTCACTACTTGTTGTACCAACCCAATACCTGAACACAATATTTGTAACCATACTGCTTCCTTTCTTGCATGAGTGGCTACCATGTATTCAACTTCTGTAGTTGAGAGTGCCACTATAGCCTGTCTTTTTCTCATCCAACTGATTGCTCCTCCAAATAGGTTGAACACATACCCACTTGTATATCTTTTGTGATCTAGATCTCCAGCCCAGTCTACATCAACAAAGCCATGTATGTCCACCACTCTGTCCAATCCTGGTCTTCCTTGGTAGCATAATCCATAACTAGTAGTGCCACAAAGATACTTGATGACCCTCTTTACTATTGTCCAATGCTCCTTCCCTAGTTTTGACATATACCTGCTCAAAACTCCAACTGCATGTGCAATGTTCGGTCTAGTACAGACCATTACATACATCAAACTACCAATTGCACTGGCATACAGAACATTGGACATGTCCTCTTCTTCTTCTTGTGTCTTGGGACACTGATCTGCAAATAACTTTACACCTATAGGAATAGGAACCTTGACCGGTTTACTTCCATGCATATTAAACCTCTGCATTATCGTCTCAACATATTTTCTCTGATTCAACCATAGATTCCTATTTGCACGATCTCTTTTAATCTCCATTCCTAGAATGAAGTTAGCAGCATCGAGATCCTTCATGTCAAATTCGGAGCATAGCTGCAATTTCAACTCCTTGATAACATCAATGCTATTTCCTACCAACAACATGTCATCAACATACAAACTACATAAATTAAGTGATTACCAACCTGCTTGGAATATACACAGTGATCAACTCTTCTTCTTACAAATCCCAATCCAAGGATGTATGTGTCAAACTTTTGGTACCACATCCTAGGTGATTGCTTCAGACCATATAGTGACTTCTTTAGCTTATAGACCAGCTCTTTCTTTAACTTCACTGCAAAGCCTTCTGGATGCTTCATGTATATTTCTTGTTCCAGATCCCCATGTAGGAATGTTGTCTTCACATCCATCTGTTCCACTTCAAGATCAAAAGTAGCAGCAATAGATAAAATAATTCTAATAGATGTTAACTTAGCAACAAGAGAAAAAATCTCACCAAAGTCAATTCTCTCTACATGGGAATAACCTTTTTCTACTAACCGAGCTTTGTATTTCTCCACTTTACCTTGTGCATTAAAATTCTTCTTAAACAACCATTTGCTACCAACATATTTTATTCCAGCTGGAAAATCAACTATATTCCATGCCTCAGTCTTATCCAAGGCATCCATTTCTTCAACCATGGCCTTCTTCTAGAGTTTACTATCCTCTGAATTCACTGCTTCCCTGACAGTTCTGGGGTCATCATTAGTGATAGATAAAGAAAAATTTGAATGGAAATCAGGTGGACTATACCTTTCTGGTTGTCTTTTATCTCTCACTGATCTCCTCAATACTGGGGTATGAGGTTATTCTTATTCTTCTTCTTTTGCTTCCTCTTCTTTAGATGATTCAGATTTTGCATCATCCAACTCAAGCTCTATTTTCTCAAGTTCATCTTACGTTAGTAGGAATTCCTATTTGGACACATTTTTTACCTCTCTGAAAACAACATCTCAACTGTAAATAGTTTTCTTGGTTTATGGGTTCCAAATCTTATAACCTTTCACACCATATTTATAACCAATAAAGATACACTTTTCATCCTTTTTATCCAGCTTACTTCTATTTTCCTTTGGAACATGTACATAAGCATCACAACCAAACACTCTAAGTTGTTGAAGAGAAGGTTTCTTTCTAGACCATACCTTATGTGGATTTCTATCATCCAACGTTGATGAAGGTGATCAATTAACCAGGTAACATGTTGTATCCACTGCCTCTACACATAATTCTTGTCCTAACTCGACACCACTGAGCATGCTCCTTTCTTTTTCCATTAGTGTCCTATTCATCCTTTCTGCAACTCCATTCTGCTGAGGAGTGTATGGAGTAGTCTTCTGCCTTGCTATACCACACTTCTTACAAAATTATTTGAATTTATTTCCGCAGAATTCTCCACCATTATCTGTTCTCGATACCTTTATTTTCTTCTCTATCTGATTTTCTACCAGAGCCTTAAACTCTTTAAATTTATCAAATTCCTCAGATTTCTTTCTAAGAAAATAAGTCCATGTGTTCCTTGAAAAATCATCTATGAATGAAACATAATACACAGATTTACCTAGGGATGGAATAGGAACAAGTCCAAACACATCACTGTGTATCAACTCTAAGATCCCCTTTTCTCTTGTAGCACCATATGGGAATCTTACTCGATATTGTTTACCATATATGAAATGTTCACAGAAATCAAAATCTAGAGTGAAATTAGACATACCTTCAACCATACCTTTACCGTGTAGTGTTCGAAGGCCCTTTTATCCAATATGTCCCAATCTTTGATGCCACGGCATGGTCTTCTTTTCAGGGATGATATTGGTCTTGTCTTCTTTATTTCTCTGCTCAAGGAAAATAGAACTGTTACACCCATTAATATAAGTGTTTCCCATCAACTTGTACAGAGTTCCACACCGAATGACCCTCATCAACACCATTTCTCCTCGTGCCATCTTGCAAGTTTTCTTTCCAAATACAGTATCCACTCCTGCATCATCTATATTTCTTACAGATATTAGGCTCCTGGCTAGTTTTGGAATGTGCAGAACCCCAGGGAGAGTTCTAATCCTTCCACCTTTTAGCAGCAACTTAACTCTTCCACATCCCAAGATTTTTGTTTTCGATTCATCTCCTAGGAATACATCACCACCATCATATTTTTCATATTCAGAGAATCACTCCGTGTGAGGAGTCGTATGGTATGATGCACCTGATTCGATCAACCATACATCACAGTCTGCATGTGTACTTGTAGATGCTAGGTAAACATCACCTCCTTCTTCAGTGGAGGTTTTCTCCTCTGGGGAAGAGGTACTATCAGATCCCTTTGGTTTTTCAACCTTCTTAGACTTGCAATCTTTCTTATAATGCCTTGTTTTACGACACTTCCAAAATTTCCTCAAATATTTTCCTGGAGACTTAGATCTACTTGTATATTTATATCTCCACCCTGAAAGATTACCAGGGTTCCTATCTTGGGTACGCCCTCTTACAAATAAGTTATCTTTGTTGTGACCATCCATGCTTTTTCGCCTCATCTTTTCAGATAAAAAGGATGCAACTAAATCCTCATACTTCAATGTAGATTTAGTGGTAATGCCTATTTCTACAACCAGATTATCCCAAGAGTATGGAAAAGAACATAACAAAGTAATACACTTATCTTCTTCTACAATCATAATATTAACAGAGCCAAGTTGACTTACCAGAGTATTAAATGCCTTTAGATGTTCTGTCACAGAATCTCCATCTTCCATCCTAAGATGATACAATTTCTTTCGAAGAAACAAATTGTTTACCAGGGACTTTGATTGATACAAATTCCCCAACTTATCCCATAGTTCCTTGGCTGTATATTCTCTTGAAACATTCAACAACACCGAATCTGCTAGGCAGAGTCAAATATTACTCCTTGCTCTTCTGTCCAACTTCTCCCAATCTTCCTTCAACTTACTAGTAGGTGGTGTACTGGTAGTTTGTGTACTGGTAGGTTGTGTACCAATAGCCTGTGTTCTAGTAGACAATGTACTAGTAGGCTTTGTACCAGGATCCACAACGATCCATTGTTCTTTGTCTACAAGAAGGTCCTCCATTTTCAGCTTCCATAGCTCAAAGTTTTTACCATTGAACTTATCTATCTCAATTCTATAAGAACTCACCAATCCTCTTTCTGCACTCAAATCACCATTGTAAAATCTCCCACTAAACCCAGGTTTATCACAAACCCAAGATAAACTTGATCTATCAAGATCGAGCCAAACCCTCAACAATAAAGGCGTCCCTCTGAAGCCAAAAACGAGATCTGATACCACATGTAAGTTTCAAACCTGTGAAGTAAAGCAATTCATATAGATTCTTAAGGAAAACATAATTTAATCAATGGCTCATACACATAGTACACATATATTTTATACCAGAAACCCTCAACCAGGAAAACCTTTCTTATATTCATTATATCAAATTTCACCATTCACTATACAATATATACAATGTTTTTAGGTATTCTGTAGATACCAAAACCCTAATCCCTAAAATCAGGATTATTAGTAAACCACTAAAAATATCAAAATCGTCAGACGTAGTTGTGATATCTGACGCACCCACACACACACATGCAAAGAATATAACACATACCCAACACCAAGTTGCAGCATTTGAAACTTCCCGTCGGGCATGTTGTTGAAGATTCGGAAAGGAAGTGGGGTAGTTGAAGTATTGTTGAGCAAAGATGTTGAACACTTCCTCGGGTGGGACAAACATTAGGGGAAAGAAGGAATTCAGGCTATTTTCTCGAATTGGCACCTGAGTCTGAGCATTGATGTTGTTTGAGATACCTTAGCCTAGATACAATTCATTTTCCAGGGAGGATCTTTAGCCCCAACTCGGGGGTAACCTATTGTTGATCTTATGAGAAGCAAATTCTATGGCTGGGAGGAAATTTTGAGATTTGCACATAGTTGGTGGATTATTATACTAGATAAGTGTCCATTATATGGTTGATTAATTACTGTGTGCATATTTATATCTTTTATGTTATGGGTTTTTTTTTTTATAAATTATACTTAAGTATATATGATGTTAGAAATTCATAGAATTGTAAATTTATGTGCATATGAAGAGTTCTTTGTAAATTCATTGATATCATAGTTGGGAATTTGGCATGGTATAGCCCAACTTGGGCTCGGAATAAAATTGTATTGGTATGGATAGTTTGTTGGATGCAATTCTCCACATAAGAAATGAAGAGAGAGTTCCTTAGCTGGTTAGAGAATAATCACAGATATCTTAAAGGCCTGGTAAGACTTAGGAATTAATTGGAATAATTCCTCGACCTGCTAATTCCTGCATAAAACTATTAAATATGAGAAAACACTGTGTTTTTTATTCATGAGATTAGAGTCGTTGTCTCAACATAGTGATTTGATACTAATGGTTGGTCGAGAACATAGCCATCAAAGTTCTTAATGGAAAGGTTGCTAGGGACTTCGATTAGTGGAACTTCAAGAATAAATTTGAACCTTTGATCCATCAGAGAGTGGTATAAAAAATATCTTAACCATTGTATCTGTTGTTGTGAGTACCATAAGATTCCAATGGTCGAAATGTTTGTCTATGTGTGAGGTGGAGGTACTCCAATGGGGAAGGATGTAGAGAAGAAATATAGTCTAGAGATTGATGAACAATTGAGAAGTAACCTCATTCATATATTGTCATGGAACTTTCTTAATCAAGGCTAAGAGGAGGAGTGACATCATGTTGACTAGGAGTACCAACGTGTCTCAGGGATGACACATCTCAACCCATAATTTGCATAAAGGAATGAGAGTGGGTCCTTGTCGATGTTAATCCTTAGGATAGGTGTTGAAATCCTATCTCTCAGATCTATAGGATGAGTAATCTCAACCATTCATCAGTAAAGTGCAAGTCAGAGTGAGTTACAGTCCTAGATGGGGATGCACCCCGATGGGAGGTACTCCGAGGAGAAATATGGGCCATTGATCGAAGATTGGTGGGACATAATGATAATCATCAATTTTTTATGGGTTCCATAGGGTCGAGTAAGAAGAGGGTAAATGGTAATGAATGATAATTTTCATGCAAGTTGAGGCATCGATGCTATCAAAGTCGTTAATTTCCTGACTCCCATGAAATTTAGATCCATCGGAGGAGGATGTCATTAGACCAAGGATATTAGGGTGGGATGGGAAGTCAAGAATGGATGCACTCCAATGGAGATACTTAGATAATGATGAAAGGATATAGGTATATCAGAGTCGTTGATTTGGTAGGCCTGACATGATGGGAATCTTATGAGACAGGTGGAAGATGCCACATTAATTCCACATCAGTGCCACATTGAATGTCAAGAGAAACAAGAAACCATGTGGGTACCACATGGCGATGAGGTAGATTTGTCCACAAGAGACCTAAAATCTTTAGAAGGATGTAACTTTGAATCCAAACATCAGAATTGAGCATGGTTACAATCATTGGAAAACTCTCAAAGAGTAGAGTTTATCTATGATATTTATTTAGAGAGATGAAACACTTGGTGAAAGAGAAATTTTGACACCACATCAACCTAAGTGAGGATTAGGGGCTCAGGTGTGTTACAAAGTGGTATTAGAGTAAAGTTAAAACACTAGGCCAGGGTGGGATAGAGATCAGTCACATGATTGATGTATTAAGACTAAGACGAGCATAGTATTTATATATTTGATAAATTATTTAGTCTAGTTTTTTTTCTTGCACATTCTCTAACATTAATAGAAAATGGATAAAAATAGAATCAACAAAGATAACAGAGTCATGAAAGGCATGAAATATGAACAGAGGACTTATAACCATGAGGATGAAGTCAGAGGGAAGTGGGTCTGCATGAGTAATGAAATGACTAAATCCAATGGACATAAATAAGGTAGGGATGAGAGCATGAACTTGGTGGATACCATCAATCGTCTACAAAAATATGTCCAAATTTATAAATATGATAATGAGAGGATTATGAAAGCCAAGGAGCAACAATATGGCTTCAACATCATCTTATTACATATATTGGAAGACATTGAGAATAAAATGGATAAGGAGACATAATCAAGAAAGTCAAAGTGTCAGAGGTCTCATGACATAAGAAGAGAAACAAGGATTGTTGATAGGCACCATCGAAACTCACATAGACATTCAAATAGGGGAGAACACAATAGATCAAGTCCATCCCATATTAGAAAACATAAGAAAAGGTCTAGAGTAGTTGAGTTACAATGAGAAATAAATAAGATTAATATTCCTACTTTTGATGGTGAGCATAAGAAAGATGAATATGTAGAGACCTGGTTTTTGGGAACGAGGAAGTACTTTATGTTACATAATTACTTTTCATGAGAATAAGGGAGAATATCCATATACCAACTCAAACGAAAAACCTCGATGTGGTGGGATCATTTTGTACAAGTGAAACACATTGATGAGATGAAGGTTACTTGGAGGGAATTCAAAAATTATTCTCAAAATAAATACTTAACCAAACATTACTATGATAAGAAAATGAAGGAGTTATTTGAACTAAAGCTTCGTAGTATGACTATAGATGAGTATGAAAAGAGATTCTTGGAGCTATTGAAATATGTTTATTTCAACAAGGATGAACAAGTTAAGATTCATAGTTACATGAGTGGGATGCCTTGAATTTTCAATGATAAAATACAATATGATTATCCCAAGACACTAAAGGAAACCATAAGGAAAGCCAAATGACTCTATTATCAAAATAGAGGAAAACAAACTTTTGAAAAGGCTTGGGAAGACAAGAATAAAAACAATATGGAGAAAAGAAAGAAGGGGATCAAACCACCATTCTTCATAAACAATACTCATGGACAACCATCTTCTAAAGAGCCCAACATGATAGAAATAGTGGGGAAAAGACCAAGGATGCAACCTATGAAATGTTGGGGTTGTGAGGGATATCACATGTATAAATGTTTCCCTCACAGGGGTGAAAAAGTAAGGGTTGTTCATAATGTACAACAAAATGATACAGTTGAATATATGGGAAGAAATGTACCAAGGATCTACACAGCTCTGGATAATAAGCAAGTTCAGTTTCAGTCTCACATGGTTGAAGTGGAAGGTAAGATCAACAACCAAAATATTTCTATTTTAATTTATTAAAGAGATAGTCATAGTTATCTAGATACTAAGATGGAATGTAATACCCCTAGGCCAAACCCCAACTGAAATGTAATAATAGTTGTGCAGTTAGGTTGGTGAGCTGGGAAATTTTGCACCATTGCGAATATTTTTGTGTTATGTAGTTTCACTCTGAATTTAATGAAAACCATCATTGTTGAAAACCATCCTGACAATAAAGAGTTTTAGGGGATAAATGACACTATATGGGAAAGGGGGATAAAGTTATAGGAAGAGAGCTAATCCATTGGACTTAAATCAAGGAAATATTAGTAAAATATTTATAACAAAGGAAAAAAGGAAAGGACGTGATTTTTGTCCTAAGTCTTTGGAATAGGGGAATGAATGACCAAGCGGTTCAAAAGGAAGTTAGAGAAGTGACAAGTGGCACTTTATGAGCATGCAAAAAAATAGAAAACCCTAATCCATTTTAGAGGTTCATTCATTTGTTTCCATTAGGAGGTTCTGCTCTTTATCATTCCATACTATCCCATTCCATTTTTTTTGGAGGATACTTGAAGCAGAATTTGTTGGAAATGAAGAGGAAGAAGTGGTTTGTTAGGCTCTTGTGCATTTCTCTCTAGGTGAAAGAAGTTTCATTGAAGAGGTGGGTTGTCAAGCCCATGTTCATTATCTCCAAGTGAGAGAAGTGTTGTTGAAGAGGTGGGTGGTTAGKCCCATSTGCAATAGATCCATGTGAGAGATGTGTTGTCRAAGAAGTGGGTTGTCAAGCTTGTGGAATTCTCTCCAAGTGAGAGAATTKYTGATAATTTGATTCCCAAGGTGATAAGATACACATACAAGGCTCTAAGACTTCTTGTCCAACCTRTTTCTAAATCCATGGAAGTGAAGTGGGGTATCCAAAGGAAATTTGATTAGATAAGGGGCACACTTCCTGGGGTGGGACAAGCATGTGGGGAATGAGATATTGTAGGTTGGTTGTTAAAATTGGCACCTCAAGTGGAAATATTGTTTCTATGAAGAGGCCTTACTTGGAGAGAATTTCCTTTCCCAAGTCGAGTTTAAGCACTAGATTGGGGGTGACCTGTTTTTGAGTTATAAGCAATAGATTTTAAGGCCGGGAGGAAATTCAAAGGTATGCATGAAGTTGGTGGATTACTTATACCGAATAAGTTTATACCATGTGTTTGTTTAATTTACTATTTGAATGAATATGTAATCTTGTGTTGTATACTTACTGTGTAGCTATTCATGTGCTACTATTATGGGTATTTTCTATGTAATTATACTCAAAATGTTTAAGTACTCCTATGTTGGGTATTTGTTGTGTTATTTACAATTAGGCATATTGTTGTAAATATGGTACAAAAGTTGTAATTGTTGCATTCTATGCCATGGTTATTGATGTTGAAATTACACTTAAATTTGTACATATATTGTGATACATGATTCTTTTTATGACTTTCATTGTTGTTAATATTCTTTGAATACTTACTACCAAGAGTTGTGATTATATATTCTCAGTCATGGTAGTTGCCAATGGAATTATGCATCTTTGTTGTGGTTTTCCTAATTGTGCTAAATGTGTAGCTTGTATCTATATTGCATAATTCCTATACATGGGTAGTGAAAAAAAAGGAATGAATTCATAACAAAGTGAAACTATGCTTGAGTATATTTTTTGGGGGTTCTTTATATAATTTCAATCATATGATTAGCTGAACCTAGTATTACTTAGCCAGTACAGAATGAAAATTCTTATGTGCTGGTATGAACAACTCGTAGGACGAAAATTCCCCAAGTGAGTGATGAGGAGTAAATATGTTATATTTTTTAGACTGATGGCCGAGGGTAAATTATGATAAAAACTCTAAAACTATACTATGTCCAGAAGCAGACTGATAAACCTAGGATTTATTGTGTCTTTTTCAAGAAGGAATTGCAGTCATCGATTTCGGCTAAACAAATAAATCCTGGTTGTTGATCGGGGTCCTCATATACAAGGAATTATTGAGGATTCTTTATTCTGTCAATGGTTGGATCCATCAAACATTAAATCAGTGTGATTGTGATTGTTCATTATAGTGGGTCCTTCGGAATAGTTTAGTTCGTCGAAAGGAAAATAATTTGAAGGGAATACTTTGAGGAGAAATCCCACCCATCGATTAGAGAACCACTAAGGTGTAATCTTAGTCGTTTATCGATGAGAAAACCCTTAGACGCGATTGAGAGGAGGTGTGACATCATGATAATGTCATAGTGATGGAAATTACCTACGAGTAAGAGGAGGACACGTGGTAGCATGTTTTTTTATATGCTCAAAAACCTCAAACTTCTTCCTGAGAAAATACACCCAAGTGTATTATGAGAAATCGTCAATAACATAAGTACATACCTTTATTTTATGATGGATGTATGAGGAAAGGGTCCCATCAGATCAATGTGGATGAGCTCTAAAGGAGAGGAGTCCTTCCAGGTATTCCCTTTCTCAAACTTCTCCTGGGGATGTTTTCCAAGAATGCATGCTTGACAAACTCCTTTGGAAAAATGTATGGTAGGAAATTCGGTAACCATATCTTATTTTCATAGTTGTTGCTTGTATTTGAAGTTAATATGGCCAAATCGATCATGCCCTAATGTACTAGTATCATCATCATGTGTCAATAGTAAAGAAAAATCAGATTTGGCAATGAATTTACTGAAAGTACACAAATGAGATTGGTGTTTTAACTCACCAACAATAGTCGTGGAGTTATAATGAATATCAAACATGGTTACAAAATCAGGTGTGAACTCCATCCTTTTTCTTATACCAGAATGTGTTATCTGATAAATTGAGAGTAGATTCATGGAGAGTTTTGGAATATGCGAGACATTCTCAAAACTTCCATGTGGGAGTTCTACTCTCCCTTGGCCAATGACCTCAACTGGGGTATCATCTCCCATGAGGATGGGAGGACTCGTACATGAAAAAATAGAATATAAAACATTCTTTATTGCTGCCATATGGTGGGATTTCCCTGATTCTAAGATCCATGCATCAAGAAACGATTTAATGGAAATATGTGCATGAGAGTTACCTTGTTTGGATTGATATTCCATATTGTTTTTTGCATCTTTGGGAATGTTATCACTGAGGTTTTTCTTTTCAAGAATCTGTTGGATTACTGAGAGGGGGGGTGAATCAGAAATAGAGAAATTTAATCATTTTTAACCATATAATCCAAGTTTTATATCAATGTATCATTATCATCCAATAATTGCAGAGTAAATAAGACATAAAAAAATGAAAAATCATACACATACAAAGTACACCAGTGTTTTACGTGGAAATCCAAAGAGGGAGAAAACCATGGAATTGTTTTTCTTATATGTCTTGAAGAATTACATTCATTGGAAGCACCAACTTCCTTTGTTTTCTAGATACAAATGGAAGGAGGCTCCAACCCCCTATTTTCTCATGCTACAACCTGAGGGAAGCTCCAACACCCCAATTCTCTAGCTACAACTAGAAGGAGGCTACAACCCCCTATGTTCTCCAGCTACAACCGGAAGGTGGTTACAACCACCAGTCCTTTCCCCGTCAAACTGCCCTGACATATATGTATAATGATGGAACCACTGTCACACTATCACTATGATATATATTGTTGTAAACATGTACCAATCAACCTGCACCAAACAAACTGTACTGATAACCTGAACCATGCATCAACCTGTACCTCAACCTATAATCAAACTGTACCATAAAGAAGTGCATCAACCATGCACCAACCTGTACCAATAACATGAACCATGCATCAACCTGTACCTCAACTTGTAATCAACCTATACCATAAACAAGTGCATCAACCATGCACCAACCTTTACAAAACCTATACCATGAACAAGTGAATCAAACATGCACCTAACCTATACAAAATAACCTGTCACAATAACCTATTCAAACAACCTATCACAACAACCTGTCTCATCAATCTTATCGACCAAATCAAATCTACTCACTGTTAGGGTCCTAACCTGCACATAGGTAGAACAATATATTCAGATGTAATAAAGGTCAATATTAATAAGGCATTTCAATAAAATAGAATACAGCATATGTAAGAAGACATAATAGAAGCTTCCGCTTCTAGAAGGATCTTCCTCTAGATGCTTCTTTTTAGTATAAATAGGAGTCGAGGGTATGCAAACCCTAGCTTGGATATTATTGTAATAGATCTCTGCTCAACTGGAGGTTGCCCCTTCGAAGAGGCCCATGAACATTGCTTTCAGATTCAAAGTGTTATTTCTATTATTATTCTCTTATCATTTCAGTGCTATTGTGGTGAATGTTCTAGTTATATTGTTGTTATTCTTTCATTTCTAGCATTTTATTTCTGTTCTGCATACATTTTATATCTGGTATATTACAAGTGGTATCAGAGAACTTTCCTTGGCAGAGAGTGTGGGTTCAAATTTTTTTTCGGGGTAGAGACGTATTCTGGTGTCTTTAAGCCACAAAGATCTTTCATTACGTGCATAAACCCACAGTTGAGGAATTCATACACGCAGGGAATATAAGTGGTACTTAAGCACACATATGTTGGCCACCCTTGTAACCCTTGTTGGTACCCCTTTAATTGGTAGTGCATCATATAACACCTGTGTATGGATCAACCTAGATTATATAAAGCCCTCTTTAGATAAACCAATCAGCCACCTGACTGCTATAGTCTCACCAAGAACAACACTCAGGAAGATACTCTCTAGTACCTAGGTAGTCGGGTAGTACGGATAAGGGTATGGTCTATCCTCCTTATTTATTTCCCTAAGATATTGGGCCAAGTACTATTGTTGGACCCCGCACATATATCAAAGAGCTATAGCACAAGGCAAACCCTTGTCTGTAGAACCCTTGAATACCTAACCCTTGGGGACAGAAACATAAACAAATTAAAACAAACAAGATCTATTGCCATGCAATTGTGTTTGGGTTGCCAAGTAAATACACATTTATTTCTGGTTAAGCATTTGGGCATTTCCTCTCTGCAATATTCTTTAGATCGGAGTATAACTCCACAAGTGTAAAAAATAAAAAAGTCTAGAAATTTTTTCACCATTATTTGAGACCTTTTCCATTGAACTCATCTCTTCTCCCTTATCACATTCATCCATATCATTTTTCGGAAAAAAATTTGACCCCTCCCTCTCCTTTTCAGTTCCCCCGTCCTCATGGCCCATACCCGTATCCAAGACTTGGAAGCTCACTTCAACACCTTGCAATATGGTCTCATCGAAACCCAACAAGAAGTGAAACAACTCAGTGCCAATGTTGCAGCCATCAATACAACCATGCAGTCCTCAATGGAAGAAATCAAACAAGACCTCACTACCTAGATTGAATCAATATTTTCGACACTCTGCACCAACTACATATCCCTACAGATAACCCTTCCTCTTCCTCACCTCCAAATCTTGAAGGTGACCATTCCTCTCATTCCAATAATTTTCAGAACCATCACTTTCAACGTGACCTACGCCTTCTGCGAGTGGATGTGACCAAATTTGATCGCTCAGACCCCACTGGTTGGGTAACCCAAATGGAACATTATTTCTCTTTATATGACATTACAAATGACTTGGCCAAACTCTGGTATGGTTTTCTCCATATAGATCAATAACGTTGGCAATGGTGGTAATGAAGAAAAACTTCTCAACAAGGGTATATTGCTTGGACACACTTTGTGGAAGAGATTTATGAACGCTTTGACACTAACACCAACCATGTGGGTCATTTGACAAAGTTGAAACAATTAGGAACAGTGGAAGACTTTATAGCTTCCTTTGAGTGCCTGGCTTTTAGAATAGAGGGCATGTTTAATGCCTTTTTTCGAGAGTGTTTTATCAGCGGCCTCAAGGATGAGATTCGGACTCATGTCCTCATGTCTCATCCTCAGAGTTGGGTGGAGGATACTAAAAGAGATAAAGAATCACAACAAGTGGTATCCTCTCAAAACCTAAAACCCTCCTTTATTCCTCGTCCTAAACTAGTAAATCCCACTACTCCCTTTGTTATAACTGTGATGACAAATATTTCCCGGTCCACAAGTGTAAAGAACAAAATATTTTTATGGCCATCTCCAAGGATATTTTAGAAGATGATGTAGAAACTCCCCTTGTGTCTGAGTCACCTGAATCCACTGACATAACCCCTCCCTCAAAACCTTCCGAAGTAGAACCGATCATTTCCCTCAATGCTCTCATTGGCTTCTCCGCTCCCCAAAACCTCAAGCTAATCTGTTACATCAAGCATCATAAGGTCATTATTCTAGTTGATAGTGGCAACACCCATAATTTAATTCATCGCCACATTGCCCAAGAAACTCATTTCTACATCCATGTCATCAATAATTTCCAAATCATGATTGCTAATGGTGGTTCCATGAAATGTGGAGGGGGTTGTGAAAATGTGCATCTCCAAATTGGTGACTACCACCTGAAATCCCATATGTTTTCTATCGACATGGGAGGTTGTGACATTGTGTTGAGTGCAGATTGAATAAGGACTTTGGGTCCCATTCTCATGGATTTTAAAGAATTAACCATGCAATTTGACCAGGAGGGCAACCAATATAAGTTCCAAGGCATCATCGTCGGTTCACTTGAGATCATTAGTTTCCATCGCATGGAAAATTTGCTCAAAAAAGGTCATTATGGTGTTATCGCCCAACTCCATGCCATACAAGCAACAGAGACACCCTCGATCCCGCAATACCTCCAAGCCATCCTTTCTAAACATCAATTGGTATTTTCCATTCCCCAAGGACTCCCTCCTTCCCGTGGTGTTCATGATCATTCCATTCCCCTGGTACTTGAAATCCTTCCTCCCAATATCCGTTCGTATCGTCACCCCTTTTCCCAAAAAAATGAAATTGAGAAAATTGTCTAGGAACTCTTTAATGCAGGCGTTATCCTCCCTAGTATGAGCCCCTACTCTTCTCTTGTGGTCATGGTCTTAAATAAATAAGGTTCTTGGAGAATGTGTCCTGACTTCTGTGCCCTCAACAAACTTACCATCAAAGACAAATTCCCCATTCCTATCATTGATGACCTCCTCGATGAATTGAGTGGTGCCCAATTCTTCACTAAACTGGATCTTCATTTGGGATACCACTAGATACGTATGAAAGAGGCAAACATTACCAAGAATTCCTTTAGAACTCATGAGGGCCACTATGAGTTTTTGGTCATGCCCTTTGGCTTGTGTAATGCCCCCCCCACCTTCCAAAGCCTCATGAATCATGTCTTCCATCCTTTTCTCCACCATTTTTTCTTAGTTTTCTTTGATGATATCCTCATCTATAAAGAAACCAGGACAAACCATATTTCTCATGTGGATCGAGTTCTCCATCTACTCTCTCAGAAGAAATTTTTCCTGAAACAATCTAAATGTGCTTTTGGTGCCTCAAAAGTAGAATACTTGGGTCGTCTGGTTGGCAAGGATGGCATCAGGGTGGATCCTAAAAATATTGAATCTATGAAAGATTGGCCTCACCCAAAGACTCTTAAGAGCTTGTGTGGATTTTTGGGCTTAACAGGGTATTATCGCAAGTTTGTTAAGAATTATGGGAAGATTGCATCACCTATCACTGCTCTCCTAAAAAAGAATTCTTTCACTTGGACTCTAGTCGGTGCTCAATATTTTAAAACCTTGAAGATGGCCATGTGCACCACTCCATTCCTCGCCCTTCCTTATTTCAAAAATACCTTTTTGTTGGAATGTGATGCCTCGGGGAAAGGAATTGTTGCTATCCTTATGCAAGAGGGTCAACCTTTGGCCTTTACCAGCAAGCAACTATCTGAAAGAAATATGGGCAAATCCATCTATGAAAAGGAAATGTTGTCTATTCTACATGTCATTGATCTGTGGCACCCTTATCTATTGGGGCAATGTTTCCAAATTAAGACAGACCATCAAAGCCTCATGTATTTTATGGAACAACGCATTTCCTCCCTAGAACAACAAAAATGGGTGACTAAGCTCTTTTGATATGATTATGAGATCATTTACAATAAATGCAAAGATAATGTGGTTGCAAATGCACTTTCCCACAAAGATGAAGATGAAGGATCCATTTTTTCTCTTTCATTCATTGTCCCAGATTGGCTCCAAGCCAGTCACCAGGAATGGCTACAAGATCCCAAAAGTTCACTGTTGATCTAGCAATTGCAGTCCAATGCCCCTGCCTCCCCAGGGTACTCTTGGCTCTATGATGAACTTCAATGCAAAGGAAATTTGTATTTAAGTAAACAATCAAATATTAAATCCATGGTACTTTCTGAGCTTCATGCTACACCCACAACAAGGCACTCCAGGTTCGCCAAAACCTATGATAGGTTCAAATGTTCCTTTTTCTAGTATGGTATGAAACAAGACATTCGTAATTTTGTCCCTGATTGTGATGTATGTCAATGCAACAAGGGAGAAATAGTCAAATCTCCAGGCACACTAAAACCACTCCCTATTCCACCTGCTATTTGGAAGGATATCGCTATGGATTTTATTACTGGCTTACCCAAATCGGGAAATAAATCAGTCATCATGGTGGTTGTTGATCGCCTTTCCAAGTATGCTCATTTCTGGGACCTTCAACACCCGTTTACAACATCCACGGTGGCTCAAATTTTCATGGACCAAGTCTTCAATATTCATGGCATGCTGCACTCTATTGTTTCTAATTGTGACCCAACTTTCACAAGCAATTTTTGGCAAGAACTGTTCAAGATACAAGGCATCGAATTGCATCTCAGCACAGCTTATCATCCCTAGAATGATGGCCAAATGAAAGTTGTCAACAAGTGTTTGGAAACATATTTGAGGTGTTTTTCCTCAGAAAAGAAAATTCAGTGGGCTCAATGGTGTTGGAAGATTGGTTGTTGTCATTGATGTCAACCCTAGTCATGGGTTTTGGACCCCCTAGTCATGGGTTTTGGACCGCAAGATTGATAAAGGTATTTGGACATGAAGGAAAATG
>JZKD02S0982814.1:124413-143991 GCA_000966675.3 Picea glauca | reverse complement strand
GCCAAGGATGTTGCATATCCTTATGCAAAAAGATCTAACATCCTGTATCATAATGGAAGAAAAATGATAAGAGAAAAGAAACCAAATCAAATTCCAAAAATACATTTATCACCTAGCATATGATCACATGCCTAACAATTTTGAAATTTCCTTTCTTTTGATGACTTATTAACAAGGGTAGCATTCAACAATGAAGACAGGCAGGTGTTTATATTTTTGTCGGAAGAACAGATCCAACCTAACTTGCTTCAGAGATTTACTATCATTAGATGTTATGGATAAATTTCACAGTATAAGTAGATGAGACTCCCTAGTTAGGGATCCACTCTTAAGAAGTTTCCTTATTGGGTAATGTAGGATTTAGATGTCATACCGGTAAGGTTGACTTAGGGTAGTTCTCAAATGGACATTTTCTTGTAATAATTATCTTTGTTTATTAATCTGGAGTTGTATCTCATAAATGTTAACAATGAGCTTTGCTTGTAGTGTTCATCTTTTAGATGACAAAAGTGAATTTTTCAACCAGACAAGTATGGATGAGACATTTTTCAACCAGAACCCACCGCCAACAAGCCTCTTCAGTACTCTGATGGGGTAGTTGTGATAATTAGTGAGAAACATCCCTTCTCTACGCAGAATGCCCCATTTCCAACAGGCATGTTCAGTACCCTGATGGGTTTTCCTAGTCATACCGCAGATCGGTACCCACTGCCAGCAGACCTGTTCAGTATCTTGGCGGGTTAGTCTCTTAAGCCCTTTTTCCATCAAAGGATTTTTGTCCATAGTCACCTATTTCAATTTTTATTAAAGAGTGCTTTTGCATGGTGACAGGGGAGGCTCGTCTGAAAACCTTGTTACAGGCTGGGATGGTATTGGGTTGGAAGGTATAGTCTCTTATTTGGATGTCTTTAAAGATTTGTCTGAAGGAAAAATAAACTTATGTATTGCACATTATATCTAGATGTATAATTTTGTCTGAGTTTGTCCATAAGAGAATGACCTAAAGTTACCTTAGGGTACTGATACATCCTCTTCCATAAAAAATTTCCTAGTGTGCCCATGACAGAGAGTGTTCATATACTCATATGTTACTCTTTAGAAAAGATAATCCAATGAATACTATTGAAGTCTAGTTAGGGTGAGATAGTTTCTTGTAGGCTAATATAGTTTTTATCCCTTTAATCATGCTGAAATACTGGATAAAGGCAACCTCTAGAATTTGAAGCAGATTAAGCATGGTTCTTTTAACAATCATAGGTAAAGATTATGTCTTCTTTGTCAACCAAAATAAATTAAAATACTTCCTTTTAGCTAGCAATAGAAACAAAAGAAATTAAAAATTCTTTCTTTTAGATAGCAACAGAACCAAAAGAAATTAAAAATTCTTCCTTTTAGCAATAGAACCAAAAGAAATTAAAGATGCTTCCCTTTAGTCAGCAACAGAACCAAAAGAAATTATTGCTTCATAAGGGCTTCCATTTGATGTTGCATTCAACTTCTTGGTTCTAGATTAAGTGGTTTTTGCATGGCTTCATACTTCATATTAATTGACATAAGATTTTTAAATATGTGTAGCATTCCTTGTCAATTAGGTGATGTGTCCTGATAGTACCATATAAGGACAAACTTCTAGTACCAAACCAGCACAGGACTGTTGGTACTGGACCAAAACAGGATTTTTGGTACTAGAGCAGAACAGAGTATTGTTGATGCCTACAAACTGATGTTTAGCAAGTTCTTGAAGGATCAAATAAATTATAGAAATCTACTTACAAAGATAAAATGAGAAAGTAAAACAAAAGAAGGTAAGAACCCCTTGTTACCTTCAGCCTATTAACAAAACACAATCAACACCTATGTACAAAAGTTTAAAAATAAACGAATCAATCAATGTGGATCAATAGGAAGGTCTCCTTCCTTACTGATCACCTGCATATCTGAATTTTGTAGTATACAAGTCAAAAAATCCTCTTTTGATAGGGTTTGTTATAAATTCTCAACCGGTGACCATTCAAAAGTAGTGGTGTATGTTGTTCGTCAATTGTCTTTATCCTGATTGAACCATTATCATAGACAATGTCAATTTCATAAGGTCCCATACAATGAGTATTTAACTTACCTTTGAAGTTCTTGAATCTGTTGTCATACAACAGAGCCCAATCTCTTTGTTGAATTTTTTTCTTTTTGATATACTTGTCATGCCATTTTGTTCGCTGCTCTTGAATGAGGGTGGTTTTTTGAAGTGCTTCCTTCTTGATTTCATCCAACTCATTAAGATGCAAGAGTCTTTGTTGCTAGGATTCATCCAAGTTCATGCCAACTTGTGTTGTTGTCCTAAAGGTTTTGATCTGGAATTCTATGGGGAGAAGTACCTCCTTCCCATACACCAACTCGTAGGGTGTATGTCCTATTGTATTCCTCCAGGTGATTCTATAAGCCCATAAGGCCTCTAGTAATCTGTCATCCCAGTCCTTGTGGTGTAGCTGTACTATTTTGGTAAGAATAGACTCAATAAATTTGTTGGTATATTCTACTTGTCCATTTTCCTATGGATGGTAGGGTGTAGATTTCTTGTGTTTAATTTGATACTGTTCTATAACAAATTTGACTAGATTAGAGGTAAATTGAGTTCCCTGATCAGTCACAATTTCTCGAGGTACACCAAATCTAGTAAAGATGTCATTAAAAAGGAAATCTACCACTGATTGTTCACTTGCAGCTGGTAAAGCTTTTGCGTCAACCCACTTAGTCACATAGTCAGTACATACAAGTATGTACTTTTTCTTTTTAGATGCAGGTTTAATGGGCCCTATGAAATCTAATGCCCATTTCTCGAAAGGCTCAATGACTACTTGGGCTTGAAGTGGCATTTGGTCTCGTGCAGTAGGCTCACCCATTCGTTGGCATTCATCACAATTGGATACATAGGTTTTAGCATCTTCGAAAATATGAGGCCAATAATAACCAGATTGCAGAACTTTATAAGCGGTCCTCTTGTCTGTGAAGTGTCCTCCACAAGGACCATCATGGTAGGCTTGCAAAATATCATGAATTTCATCTTTCGTTACACATATCCTTATTACCAAATTTGGTTCTGTTTTGTAGAGACAATCGTTGTGCCACATGTAGTTTGCACTTAGCTGAATTACTTTCTATTTTTCTCTAGGAGACAATTTTTTAGGCATCTTCCCTGTCACTAGTTAGCTACATCTGCATACCAAGGAGTGAATGTAGAAATAACAAACAAATTTTCATTAGGAAAGTTATCTTCTACTGGTGCGTTATCTCCCAGATGAATCATTCTAGATAAGAAATCAGCCACAAGATTATCCTTACCAGGTCTATCAATAATGTTGATATTGAACTCTTGTAATAATAACAACCATCTTGTAACTCTAGGATTTGTTACAGGTTTGTTCATTAAAAATTTGATGGCTGAATGATCAGTGTGTACAAAATATTGATATCATGTAATATAGTGTCTAAATTTATTGATAGCATGGACCACAACTAGCAATTATTTTTCTGTGACTGTATAATTAACTTCAATTGGAGAAAGATTTTTACTCACAAAGTAAATAGTATAAGGCATTTGATTTTCCCTTTGTCCAAGAACTGCCCCAAGGGCTGTATCTGAGGCATCAATACATATATGAAAAGCAAGGGACCAATTTGGTCCTCTTAATATAGGGGCAATTGACAATTTCTGTTTTAGAATCTCAAAAGATATTTGGCATTCATCATCCCAATTAAATGCGGCTTCTTTAGATAATAATTTGAATAAAGGGGTAGCTAGGCTTGTAAAATTCTGAATGAATCTTCTATAGTAGCCAACATGCCCTAAAAATCCACGAACTTCCTTTTGTGAGGAAGGTATTCTGATTTGTGTGATAATATCAATCTTTTTCGGATCAACTATCATTTCAGAACCAAAGATGTGATGTCCCAAAAAAATACCTTCAATGAGCATCATCTTTGATTTTTCATTACTTAGGGAAAGATTAATTTCAACAGTGACTACTAGGTTCCCAAGGTCATTATATTTGTATGGCATTTCAGAAATAAATTGAGATAATTGCCCCACCACCTAAACAAGGGGAGGTTCCTTCTTCTTCCTTCCTAGTTTCTTAAGGCAAAGATCCCTTATGATTTTGGCATATATGGGGATATCCTTAATGGCTTGCAGCAGAGGTATTTTTATACATACATTTTGTAATTCATCCTCTATATCTTTGTGCAAGGGTGGGTAAGGTTTCTTCACTAATAGTGTTTCGGGGTAGGGTGGAAGATTAACTTGTTGAGGTACTCGTATAGACTGAGAAGTGATTGGAATAGAAAGGGAAGTCGCTTCTTCTACAGGGGTGGTATGAGTGTTTTCTTCCTCAGAATGATTATCATTTTCTTCCTGAATTATTACTCCAGGATTTGATTGATTTATAGTTTTCCCTGATCGTAGTTGAATTTCATATGTGGCAAAGGTTTGAACTTATGTATTCTTCATAGGGTGGGTGGTTCGATTATTGGGGTTAGGGATTGGTTGGGCAGGGATTGTTGTTGGTCTCTGAGGGTTGTGGATAGCTTGGTTTTGTGGTTGTTGATTGGCATTTATAGGTACTTGTTTCTACTAGTTAGGGTTCAAGGGGGTTGTAAATTGTTGTTGTATAGGAGGTGGGGGTAAAGCTTGCATCTGTGGTGGGTTAAATCCAGGTCATAACTGGGAATGTTTGCAAGATACTGTGGATATGTAGGGTAAGAGGGATTCCCATACAGAGCCCCCCTCCAACCTTGTTGCCAAGGTTGAGTTTGAGATTGTTGAGGTGTCCATTGTGGATAGGTCATTAGGGGAGGACCCCATTGTTGTTGTTGATACTGTGCATTAGGGTCATAAAATGCATTGGGGTTTTGTGCTCTCCAAGGTCTTCTAGAAGGGTATGACTGTTCTTGTGAGACTCCTCCTCCCTTATACATGGCTTGTAGTTCAAGAAAAGTTGGACACTCAGGTGTGGGGTGCTCTAGTGTACACAGGCCACAAATTTCTATGACATTTAATGGACATTCTTTCTCACCATGCTTCTTTCAGCATCTAGGACAGAAGATTGCTAAAACAATCTCTTCTTCTTGTTTCTTTTTCAGTTTTAGGGTATCTAAATGGTTACTAATTGTGCTCAATATGTATGTTTTAAAGTTCTCTAATAATTTTCCTAACTCAATTCTAGTGACAGTTCCTGAGCTTTGTCTTGTATTTCTGCTAAAATAATCTCTTGGTGCTTTGCCCGTTTTATCTTGTCCTCTTGAGTATCTTCTACAGTAATCTGCAATCTCTACAAAATGATTTTGATGCACATATCCTAAACTTAAAAAATTTAAAACTTCTATGCAGTCATCTCTAATACCCTTCAAAAATATGGTTCTTACTACAGCTAGGTCTGTGGTGAATAATTTTGATTTCTGGTAGTTGTATAAGAACCTTTCTAAGTAGTCTTCGGGGCATTCATCTTCTGTTTGCTTCATTTTAAAAATGTCATTGTTAGCATTATCCTTACAATAGTCTTGGTATTTCTATAAAAATGTGTCTTTCATCTGATCCCAAGAGAGGATTGTATTTTCTCCTAAGCTCATGAACCATCTTAAGGATGAATCCTTCATTGTAGCATGAAAGAACTTAATTTTTTGGGCATCTTCTGAGTAGTTATAGCTTCTACATAATATGTCAAACTAGAATAAGAATAAGTCTAGATATTCAGTTGACATACCTCTAAAAGTGGGTAACGATGATAGTGGGATGTTTTTCATGCTGATGTTTCTGGAAATATCCAAGATTGGAAACCCAAAGGTCTCAGTCTTAGTGGCCACATTTCCTTCTTCTTCTGCCATTCCACTGATAGATGGTTTAGAAACTAGATTTTTTGTGTCTCCTAAATGTTCAACAGATTCACGTTATGCCCGCCCCAATGTTGATTCTTCTGTTTTAGGTTTTTATTCTAGAGCCTCGCTAGCTCCCCTTGAAATTTCTCCTAGTGGAATTTTCCCTGCACCAGTGTTAGTTAGATTAGTGGGGGGGGGTTGTTTTTTAATCTTTAGAGATTACAAATCTACCCTTATTATCTCTATATATATGCATAAAATGGAAATTTTATTCTTAACTGAATTGAAATCCTAATTCTATCTAGAAGGTAAGAAGGCAACATAGCTTCGGAGAACCCCACTCTAGTAGTTGTGTGGCTCTTCACTCACGTCTTAAATGTTTTATCCTCCTCCCTCAAGAAACCTTTAAAATCATTCAAAAACTATGCAAACAATCTAAGATAAAAATCACTTCCTACCGTTTGCAACTCCCCGACAACGACGCCAAAATGTTGTGCTACTTATATGTTTAGTATAATGAACTCATTAATTATCAATCCAGGATTCATAATCAAGAGAGTTACAAGACACCAGTAAGGAAGGTGATTCTAATGTCATGAGTATATAACTATTCTAGATTATGCATGATGGAAATAAAGCAAACTAGCAAATGAAAACACACTTTGGTTGTCTTTCACAGAGAGGCTATCTACTCCATTAAGGCACATGCAAGTATGAGATGGAGTTCTTTGATAGATTAACACTGCCATGTGACCCAGAAAAATAACTATGCAATCACACTTCTGAAAGGGAAATCACACACCAATCATCACTCATCAATCATCGAGACATAGTATGGGTAGTTCAATAGTCAATATACTGAGTATGTTGTGGTTCACAATGTGTTGTTGTAAACTTCACTAGTTCTCCATCAATTATTTCTGACTACTGCTGCCAACATTCATGTCCATGAAACAAAATCAAATTCATAAAAACAAAAACAAAGCGTATGCAAAAAGAAGATCTCTAAGCAATCGAAACCTAAATAGAACTATACTGCTATCATCTAAAAAGATCAAAGCTTTAGCTAGTCTAACACCTATACTATTGAAATCAACTACTAACACTAATATATAAGGGTTCTGACCTTTGTTGGGTGGTGGGCCCTTGCTTCTTCAACAGGTCAGCGACTGGAGTCTACAGTAAGATTTCTTTCAATCCACGCATTCCTCTTACTCAAATTTAAAAACATAGAATTAAACTATGCTAACAACCCAACTCACATTCATTCATAAATGATCAAGACCTGGAAATAAATGACATCCTTCTATTAAACTTCAACTCAAAATCTTTTCTGCAATATGTAACATTGCTTCACATACTATGTTATGCTAACTCTCTACTATCTCCACCATCCTTGTCATGACTATTTAAACAGTCTTAGACGTGAAACACAAGGAGGTGAAATCTTTAGCAAATCAGTCAATTGTCAAATTTATATATTCAGTTACATATTTTAAGCTTCATCCTCATGACACAAAGTGTATGAGGATGAAGCAATAAACAAAAAAGCTTATCATAACCTTGATAGAGCTTTAATGATTCAACAAACATCCAACAATTATCTTTGATACAATCTGGAGCTAAACTTGGTATATTTTTCTTCCTATATTGGTACCAGATCGTGACAGGTGAGATTTGGTAAATGGTACCGGATTCGAACAGTATGCAAGTGGTTGGTACCAGACTAGAAAAGTCTGTGGCCATTGGTACCAGATTGCGATAGTGGATGGTTCGGTATTGGATCTGAATGGAAGGTGCACTTGGTACCATATTCAGACAGTGGCAGTCTGACACATAAGTACTAGATGGATGAGCTGGTACAGAAAGGATGGAATCATCTAGAGGTCAAAGGTTACACATGGAAAATTAAAACATTATTACATGAAACATTTAGTCTCCTAGCTCAATAAACCACAAAAATGCATGAATTAATTATACTTTACCTTATGACCTCATCAATGGATAACGATAGTGTTATTTGTCATTTATCCAAGCTTAGGTAAGCCAAAAAGGTATATATTAGGAGTATAATAGGGTAGTGGGGATGTCAATTTAGAGGCTCAACAATGATAAACAATTATTTCAAAACCAAAATTTAATCATAAAATCAAGAGGTGCAAATCAAATAAGCTGATGTGGTACATGAATGCAAGCTACTAGCGACACAGACAAGCTTGATTATGAAGAAGGTTAGGAGTGATAGGCATCAGTCATCATTTATCCATTTAGGAACGAAGATATTAGTCACAAAAAATGATATGAGATCGATTGGCGGCATAGCAAGGAGGATCTAATCCAAGAGGAGGATAAGAAAGGCCTTAGGGTAAAATGTTTTCTTGCTGACCAAGACAGTGTCAGTGAGAGAGAAGATCATCATCGATGCACTTGGAAATGAAAAAGGGTCGACATTCTTCTACTGGCGTATTGGTGACAAGAGAGGGAAGCTTATCGACTAGAAGTAAATCAACAAGGGAGAGATGAATCATGTCGATATGTAGTGTATCGAAATGAAAGGGAGGAGTGTTGTCAATAAGGAGTGCATTGGCCAGAGTGGAAGAAATTCATCCTGTGAAAGGCATGCACACATCTAAGATAATTGTGTGAGCATTACCGATGTGACGAATTTGATCACATGAAATTTATCAGTGATAAAGACTTGGGTTAGTGATGTTTATCAAAAGTGTGTTAGTGCATTGGCCAAATTTAGAGGAAAGTGGCTAATGTCTCAGTGAAGAAATCACGAGTGTGCCAATGTGGAGGTGGAATAAATGGTGCATTTTTGGGTAAGATATGTATCGGTGTAGGATAAAGGGACTCACTGAAATTTGGATTGATGGGTTGATGTGACTAGAAGAGGAATGGGAATGGAAAAACAGGAGGAGTGGAAACAAAACTTAGGCTTAGCTATTCACATGAGAGAGAGAGAGAGAGAGTGAATGTTCCAATAGGAAGATTTGGATGGGGGGGGGGATTTCTTGTCTTAAAGAGACGATGAGAAAATAAAATTAGGAAGGTGTTGTGTACATGAAACAAGTGGAGACACACTGGGTGAAGCCAGAATCTCTGCTAGTCTTCCCTCACTTATAAGCATAAAATGTAGATGGTCATAAAATTACTTTTAAGTTAAAAAATTCTTGAAATAATGTGCAACCGTTACCTGAAAGGTTCCATCATGGTGGGATGACTCGTGATGCTTGCATGTCAGCTAGTGGAGCTCGTCTATTGTAAATAGAGGATGGGCTATATGTTATTTATTTCCTTAGGCTGCATCGATGATTTAGGTTGGTATACTCATCATGAGGCTAATATAGGTTTGGGATAAATAAATATTTTTCACTAGGTGCGTATATAGATATTTGATATGTCCATCATGATGTTGATATATTGTCATATCTTATTTGTAAGTATTCTAATGTTTGTTGACGCAGACCCCCCAACCCTCAGGTCGAGGTCCGCACAGGTTCTTTTAACTTCGGCCCCTTAGAGTCTGACAGACTCATTTTAATCCCTCTCCGGAAACTATTCACTCACCCTCACTGGGTATAATTCACCGACCCTTCTGAGTTATGTCCCAATGATCAGTCATCGGCCATGAACTCCATGTTCCACACCCAAGTGACATTGGAAATTTTCTCTTTTCTTTTTGGGATGCCGGATTTCATGATTTCATAAAACCCATGGTCAAGCGCCTAGCCTCTTCAACCCCCGAAACCTGAAATACCAAAGTCTCGACTCACCTTACCACTGATTTCATATTTTTGTTCTTCGCAATTTCGGGAGTCGCAATGTCGTGCAACTCTACCTCTAGACTCCCAGTGTCCCGAAACCCGAATTACCTGAAATCCCGAAAAGTACACCCTTAGCCTTACTTCACTTCGCAACTTTAGTATTTCCTTAGCACTATGTCTCGTCCCTTTTTCAACAGGGTTCCTAATATGCCAAATCCCGAAACACCGAAATACTAGTGTTCCGCTTCCAAGGAAAATCAACGGCTGTGGTTTTTCCCCTTGATCCAACGATTAGCATGATTTCGCATACTAGGAGTTCATAAGGCTCATCCTCGAACTCTCTATCTCCTATACCTTCTGGAATCTGAATCTTTGAAATGCCAAAATGGGTTTTCCCTCTCCCGGGATTTCGAAACTTGAACCACCTTTCGACAGCCCTCCTATTTCGGTTTTTCGGGTATCGAGAGTTTGAAACTCTCAACCCTAACCTTGTGTCACTACGACCCCTGAATTCCCGAACCCCAATTTTCCAAAATGATGAAACACACTTCCTCAATTTCCTTCGTGTTTCATGATTTCGGTACTTCTGATGTGGAGTGTTCTACCCCTTGTCAATAGGAATGTCGAAAACCCAATTCCCGAAATCCTAACAAATACTCTATCGCAAATTCTAATTTCGGACTTTCCTCCCTGCTGAGTCCCGATCACCCGTCCTCAGGACTTTTGAAACCCCGAACTCCGAAGTTTTGAATTCTCGAACTCGTCACTCTTTGACTTCACACATGAAACCTCTTTTCGTGTTTCGGGAACTTGATCAACCAAGGTTTTGACTTGCACTTCGAGCTCCCGAACTCCGAATTCCTGAAATGATCTGACGGCCTGAATAGGTCACGATCAATGATCCACATTGACTCTGCCTTTCTAAGGATAGATATATCCAACGCTTAACTCCCATGCAACTTTCCTGGATCTTACATTCCTTGCTATTTCAGGGATTCTCCTCAAAGAATTTCGACCATTCAATTTCTCTCCTTGAATACTTCGAAGGGATCAACCTTCCTGAGATTCCTTAGAATTTTTTGAATACAGTAATCCTCCTAAGATTCCTTGCGACTTCGAGTCTTCAGGAGACCTCTGCACACACTCCTTGTGGCACTTCTTCAAATATTCTTGAATATTTGGATCTCTTGACTATGTGCAACTCTGCAACAACAATCCTCCAATCTCTCAACTTTGGTTTATAAGTCCTAAGGTATTAACCAGCCCGTGCACACCTTGCATGGCTTCTGTGCTTGTCTTGCACTCCAGTTGAGATGAGAACAATGGTATCCCTCCTGATCTTTTCAGAGATAAACTCTTAACACCCGTCAACGCACTCCTTGCGGACATTTCACTGCACTCCTTCCAGGAACTCTTACTCAGGAAGAGAAACAATTGAAACTCATTCTCTCACTCTCTCAGTTTTCAAACATCCAACATGAAAACATACATTCACACATGGCATAATAACAAATTCATGACAGAGAGAATAAGACAACCATAACCATAACATTCAACATGTATACACAGAAAACATTATAACACCATGAGCCTGAATCAAAGATTCATATATTAATTCAGAGCTTCTGTACATGGGTTCTTCTCTACAACTATTTGCTTCTTCTCTATGATAATGTGCTTAATCCTTCTATCTCTGATTGATACAATGATATAATATGAGGGTGTCTATAATCGCTTTCCCTCCAGCCCCTAAAACTGTCTAATCTAGAATTTTAAATCTACCTACTTTCATTAACTATGCATAAATGCCTCTTCATCCTATAGATGAGAGCGAATTGCTCAAGATCTATTTACAATATGTAAGTACACCTTATTAACTATTTCATTAATATATGTGCATCCAAACTTTCAAAAACATTTCAAAACAATTTTGACATGTGCCAAAATGTGATGGCATTCATCCCAGCTGTTTTCCGCCTCCACACTTGCTTGTTGCCGATGATGCTCCTGCATCATACTCCCTCACTTGAAAATTTTCATGGAATCCTCTTCATGATCTCTTGCATGGTCTATCCATGCTTCTGAATTTTCGCTTCATTCTCCCATCTAGCATCTTCAACTGGGTGTCCCTTCCATTTGATAAAGTATTCAAAATACTCTTTTTTCCTGGTCCTCTTGTTGAATCTCTTGTCAAGTATACTTTCCATCTGTGTCTTTTCAACTACAGGAATTTGTTTAGTCCACTGAACCTCTATTTGTTCACTATATTCTTTAGCTCTATAAGGGTACAAATCTAAGATGTTGAATATCGGTGAAATTTCGATCCCATCGGGTAATTCAATCTCATATGCATTTGCTGCAAATTTTTTTACAACCTTGCATGGTCCAATCTTCTTCATTTTCAGTTTGTTATATGTTCCCCTTGGGAACCTTTCCTTCCTCAGATGTGCAAGAACCAGATCACCAACTTCAAACTAAAGTTCTCGCCTGTGTTGATCGTCTCTGTACTTGTATTCTTGATTCGAATTCTGCAATCGCTCCTTCACTTGGCTGTGAAGTTCTTTCATTGCCTCTGCAAAATCCTTTGCACTAGAACTTCTAGTTTCATTATGTTCTGAATATTTCAGTTTAGAAACTCCTCTTGGCTGCATTCCATACACAATTTGGAATGGACTCTGCCCTATTCTTATGTTAAATGAATCATTGTAAGGAAATTCTGCCTGTGGAAGAATGTGATCCCACTGACTATGGTGTTCAGTCACTAGGCTCCTTAGCAAATCTCCCAAGATTTTGTTTACAACTTCTATTTTCCCATCCATATGAGGATGATAAGCTGAGCTAAATGACAAATTTGTCCCCAACTTCTTCCATAGAGTCCTCCAGAAATGTCCTATGAACTTGGTGTCTCGATCTAAAACTATACTTCTTGGTAAGCCGTGCAGTCTGACAACTTCTTTAAAAAATAGGTTCTCAATGTGAGTTGCGTCGCTGGTTTTCTGACATGGTATAAAATGTGCCATCTTTGAAATCTATCTACCACCACAAATATCGAATCAAATCCTCTTTGTTTCCTTGGCAGCCCCAATATAAAATCCATGCTCATTGCATCCCATGGCCTCTTTGGTATGGGTAATGGCTGGTATAACCCTGTGTTTTTCCTTTTTCCTTTTGAGTGTTGACAAATCCTGCATCTGTCCAAAAATATTTTGACATCTGTCCTCATCCCTGGCCAAAAATATGAGCTATTTAATTTCAAGAATGTTTTATCATGACCGAAATGTCTGGCCAATCCTCCACTATGTTTTTCTTTCAACAGATTCACCCTCATGGAGCATTTTGGAATACACAGTTGATTGCCTTTGAATAATAATCCATCCTGGATCATATATTTAGTCCATTGAATTATGTCCCTGAGAATTGGATTCTCAGATGCCTCATACGCCTCTTTGAAATCTGGATCGTTTCTGTACATGTCCTTGAGGTTATCAAAACCCAATGTTTTGACTCTGAACTTCTGCATAAGAAAACATTTCCTGCTCAAAGCATCAACAAATTTGTTAGCAATTCCATAAATATGTTTAATTACAAAAGTAAAATCCTGCATGTATTCAACCCATTTAACATGTCTTTGGTTCAACTTCTCATGTTGAGTCATGAATTGTAAGGCATGATTATCAATGTACAAAACAAACTCTTTAGGAACCAAATAGTGCATCCACTTATTCAGTGCCTGCATGACTGCATAAAATTACTTGTCATATGTTGAATATTTAATCTTTGCTTCATTCAGTTTCTCACTGAAGTATCCGATCGGTCTATTGTCTTGGCTCAAGACCGCTCCAATTGCAAATCCTCTTGCATCACACTTGACCTGAAACGTCTTGTTGAAATATGGCAACACCAAAATTGGTTGTTCAGTAATCTTCCTTTTCATTATGTTGAAAAGGAAGATTACTGAACAACCAATTTTGGTGTTTCATTGAGGTGGGATATGAGGTAGTCAAATTTCCAGTCGCTAAAGGACCAGTAACTGTCTCAGTCAAGACTAAACATGAACTTACTACTACATAAAAATCAGTAAAACAGAGGAGATCTCAACGTCATAAAACAACTGCTGGTATACCAGAAGCTTGCAAACAAGAACCTATGTTTCCTTCATGAGTTGTTACTCGAGCAACTCAAACTGATTTTGTTCTCAAAGATAAAGAAACTCAGACAGATCGTTGACACAACAGATTTTCTTTTGGACACAACATTTTTCAATACTGGCACTTAGCAAATTCTCTTAGCAATTTTGCACTGGAGGAGACAATTATCTACTTCAGCTACAAAGTAAGTTTTGGATGTATTTTGCATGAGGACATGTAATGTCTTCAGTTGGGGGGCATGTTAGGACCCAGAAATGTCCCTTTTTCACTACATTTTTTGCCCATTCAACCTTCTCATTCCTAAGCTAAATGACTATTATAATGAGTAATACGACCCTTTTTCCCAAGGTATGAACTATTCATCTCACTTTTATATTTTCATTTACTTAGCATGTTTGATTGGTAACATTCAGATATTTTACCCATGAAATGATTTAACTAATGATCAAAATTCTTAGAATAGCCCACTTCGAGAAACTCGTTGTTGTTACAGCTATGCGCCAATCTTGGAAGTTGTTACATGACTGCTACAACGAATGACACCAACCCTGGAAGTTGTTACATGACTACTGCAACAGAATCCCATCAATCCTGGAAGCTGTTACAATAGATGCCACCAGTCTTGTTGTTATACGACTGCTGCAAAACTTGCTGATTACATATGTTGGCTCACAATGTTGATCAAGGGGAGTTCTAGATTTTGTATTAATGATATCAAATGAACATCTTGAGAATCAGGGATTCTCAAGACTATTCTGATTATGTTCTACTGAATGACTCTGACTTCAAATAGCAGATCTTTGGTAACGAAAGAGAGTTTTTTTATTGGAGAAAGAAAATTAACACTGATTGTACACAGACATTTTTGGAAATTAAATGAAAGAGTGGATTGAATTCCTTTAGCAGACTATAACCTATTTATTTGAGTAGATTCAGTGAGAAGGAAAGGGCCCACCTTCCTCATCGATTCCCCTCTGTTTTGAATTCTAGATTAGTTTTTTTAAATTCGAATGATTTAACTGTTAGACATTTCTAGAAAACAATTGTTGTTATAGTTTAGTTCCTTCTTGTTAGATGCGCATAAACTTGTCTCATGAGAATTAGAAGTCAATTGTTGAACATTGTTGGAGAACTGCTTTCCCTTTTTCTGCATTAGGTTAAAATCTTGTTTCTGAGAAATAAAAATGTGAAGTATCTTCTTGCAATAAGTAGATTTCCTTTCTACAAGTAGTATAGAGCTTCTTCCTGGAAAACTAAATTAGAAATTTGGAATAGATTAGGAAATCCAGGGTTCTTATACATTCATCAGTTTAGATTGCAATTATGATTTCAAATATGTAGAACTCCAGTTGTTTCAGCACAACTTTGTTAATGATAATGTTTTTTTTTTTTTTTTAAACTTCCCTACTACAATTAGATTAGAGATGCTTTCATAATATAGCATAGACTGTGCACAATTATCTTGAAATAACAGACTTCCCTGGGTTGACAATTTATATTGAACACTTTGATTTTCTATTCAATTAGACAATTAAAGTGCCCAACAACGACTGCACAGCTGAGCTCAAAAATTCACATGACACCCAACATGTTGTGCATGGACTAAATCATGGGGTAGACACCCCTAAAGGACTTGGCTCAACTACAGTTGGTATTTATGTGCATACCAACCAAGGCACTGTATAAACTGCAAGTCAACGTTACATAGGAGGTACAGTCTCGTGCATGCATGGAGAGAGAGGAATTGCAGTAGGTAAAGGATGATCGGGATGCGTTGGAATTGGTACTTGTGCAGGCCAAGATCGAGACCAAATGTGAGAAGGAATGCATGAAGGGAATCGAGCAGAAAGTGGTCGTAGCCTACGAGAAGATCCCAAAGAACGTGAAAAAGGCCGAACTCACAGCAACAAAGAAGATTGATCAGATTGTGCAAAAAATCGATCAATGCCAATAGGATATTGAGAATATCCAGGAGACGCTCACACCTACCACTCCACCAAAGGTGAGGGAGAAAATGAAATAGGAGGCAATAATGCAGATACAAGAGATAAAATGACAAGTCCACATGGAAAAAGACTTGTTTGAGAAAGCAGTGCAACTCTGGACGAATATGGAAGAGGATCAACAGGTCTAGCAGTGGTACTAGGAAGGAGAAAGGATAAGTGCAACTATCCAGAACCTCAAGTAGAGGCATAAGACAATGTCGATCATGGAGCTCGTCAAAGGGGCACAAGACATGAAAAAACTATAAGAAGAACTCATAACTGGGAAAACATAGAAAAAGGGGTGCCAGTCTCAAATAGAACCACTCCAAGAGCGAGAAACAAAGGTCATTGCATAGGAAGAGGAAGACAAAACATACCTGGCACAAACCCAGGAAGAATGTGCAAGGATGGTTAGCGATGAAATTGCAATGCAGATATTGTATGCACTCAAGGAGAAGACTGTGGAGGCCCATACATAAGCAACGAAGCTCATGGAGAAGTTCCAAGCAATCACAAGGGATATGAAGAAGAACATAGGGGTTTTGTGGCTCAGGATGAACCACATGTTAGTGTTGTGGGGTTGTTGGAAGTAGGCCAAATCAGAAAGAAAGGTTATTTTGGGAAGAAAGGCGTGCATGAGGAAAGCAACAACTTGAAGGAAGAGAAGCATGTGCGCATGCATGGAAGACCTAACGACATTAGGGTTAGGGTTTTCATAATACATTGTAATGGATGATGAGCTATAAATGTATAAATATTGATACCTAGGAGGTCTAGAGAGAGTAGGGGATTAGAGAGTCTGAAGAGACGAAGGGAGGAAGGAGTCTTGTTTTGATAACTAGTTGAAATACTCTGTCATACGACCTACTTTTGTAAGTTGTTGAGTTATATAGGGTCATAAGGGTAGATCTTGATGGTTAGAACATAGGTTGAGTACCCTAGTGTGATCTAGTCCACCTCATAATAGATCTTGACCTAACTAAGGATGAGTTGTAAAGTGCACGGCGCTGTAGTTTTGGAACTACCATAATAGAAGATCGTGAGAGCCAGATCTTTGTGGACGTAGCCCAGGGGGGTGAACCATGGTAAAACATGTGTTATGTGATTGAATTCATGTGTCTCTTTTACCATTTATGAGTAAATGTTATTATGATTAATGAATCAGCTAATGAGTTTGATTACATCGCATGCATAATTGGGAATGACTGTATATTGCTTTATCAAGTTAATTAGAACTCTCAGTGCATACTTCACAGATATCCATTCATTCCTAGACTGCAAACACCTGAGTATTGCAATCACCCATTAATACTATCTCAGGTGAGACTACCCAGTGTACTCTACGCAGTGCGTTGCCTTCTGGTTTACTAGGAGGGACGATAGTTATATAAGATTTGTTGGAACCCTAGTAGACATGAACCTGAGTCAATCATGTTAAAGATATAACTCAAACGAATCAACCCAAAAAATTACTTAAGATAAATTAGGACAGAGACCAGATCCTATCTAGTTCAATGTCCCTTCTTAACTAGGATAAAATTCTTACTTTATGTAAATTTTCGCACAAACAAATCTTTGGGACCTCTATTCCATACGACCACAAGTGGTGACCAAGTGCTACACCAAACGACTGCTTGATCACTTGTCAATATCAATGGTCATGTTTTAATTTCACGATGAGATGGATGCCTATCATTACTTCACAACTTTATCCTTCGTGACTTCTAGCCTCTGAAATCATTCAACCTTTTGGAGTGCATTTCGACGAAGTAGATCGAACGGTTGATACTTGATCTTTCATTATATGGATGATCTTTCATTTTCCATAGGTTTGAAAAAAACCGATGGTCGAGAATTTATTTGCAGTTGAGTGGATGATTCTTGTTCACTTCAAGACTTCAACGCTTTGAGACTCTAGTCTTTGCAGTCATTCAACTCTTCCGGAGAAAATTTCGTTGAAGTTCTTATTAGCACTTTCTTCTTGATAACCTCCACATGTATAGGAGCCAGGACCATGGGCTTAACCATTCCAAGAATTTGTTTTGTTAGTGCTTTTAGGATATTGACTGTGAATATTCTTTCTCGATAGACGGTCATATCTTACTTCTGAGCTTCGATACTTCAGGAATCTCGGTTACTAGAACCCTGAGGTAGTATAATTCCTCTGGAGTGGCTACCTACCGAATAAGTCATAATACTATGACAACTTCTTTTTGTTGGTTATAATCCCATTCTTACTCTATTATTCCACTACATTTGATCTAACGATCATGTGAGAACCCGAATGATCTTATATCAACGACTAGTGTTAGTTCGTGACTTCCCGCTTCAGCGCTTCAAGCAACTGCTGGTGGTAGAGTTTGGTTTCCCCTTAAGGACATAGTCCCAGAGTGAGGTAACTTAATGACATAATTGTTGACTTGGCACTAGTCGACTAGATACCACGTGTCACTTAGATTTGTGACTTATGTATACCTAAAATGCCAATTGGAACTTGACACTTGTCACAATGCGATTGAGCCATGTTCCCTTGCTAACGTGGATCTCTTGATGTGTCACGTGTCCTCCTCCTGGATATAACGGTCATACTTGAAACTGGCATGGGGATTGTTAAGCCCTAATATTGGCTCATTACCCCTTAATTGGGGTATATTACATTAGTAATGTTATTTTGTTTATGTCGGATTTATTCCATTAGTTGTAATTATATCTCCTAGTCTCCTATATATACCAAGGAGACATTTACATTTGGAATCATCTTGTACTTGAACATTTATGTGGGGTAAAAGGACATTGCCCCCTCTAAGAGGATTATTATCTAAAATTGTCTATTTTTCAAGGTGTTGAGTACTTATTCTAATGTTTTTCTATGCTATATTGATATTTGGTTCTTAACATAAGGTATCAGAGCTCAAGGTCTTAGGGTTTCGCTGCTACATCTGATACACCTTGACATTTTCGCTATAACTTTTTTTATACAATGTTTCAAAAGGAATGTCTTGGAGGATATTTAGTAGATAGATCAAGGTACATTGGGTTAAAATTTCCACTCCCGAGGCCTTATACTTTCGGAGATACAACCTATTCAAGATAGGGTTATGGAATCATCCTGAACTGAGTCATTGCGAAATTTTCACTATAAATATTTTTCTGTAATGTTCCAGACCCTGAACTCCATATGATCTTCAAAAAAAATAGTAAGGTATCTGTGGTAAAAATTAATGCTTCTGGGTCATCATACATTTGTAGATACACCCTGTGGAAGATAGGGTATCTGACTAGTCCTATTGACTAGTCTCAAGAAGGGGTTCCAGGTAAAACAATCATAACTTCTTCCTAGAGTATCCAAATTTAGTGAGACTAGTTTCATTGGATAGTGGACATTCTGCAGTATTTCTAGTACAAGTTTCAAAATTTTATATCAATCATTTTGTGTGGGGCATGCTATACAAGTGAGATCTCTTAGAAAGGCCAAAAATCAACAAGTTGTGGGGAAGTTACCGTAAATTCCACTTGGCACATCCAATTTTGATCAGACCTATGGAATTAGAGAGAAGAAATATTAGAGAACTACATAAAAGACATTTTGATACCCAGAACGGTCAAAACTTGGGAGATACAAAAAAAGAAAGATTGTCTAGCAGAACCACCTCAAAATCAAGGTTCAAAAGTGATACTTGGCCAACATGTCACCGAAAAAGGGAACTTCTACACCAAATAAGCCTCCAAACAATCCTACTTGGACTCTTGATGAAGGTGAAGAAATGTGTAGGGACATAAATGATTTACAAAAGAATATAGTAACAAAAT
>JZKD02S0982814.1:95773-122771 GCA_000966675.3 Picea glauca | reverse complement strand
TCATGTTTAAATAAGGTTATAGGCGACAAGATCTCAGTTCAAACTATATTGCCAGAACTTGATGAGGAAGGAAAAATCATATTGGAGGTTGAAGCCATCACTTACACAAGAATTCACCAGCTGAGGAATAGATCCATTTCATAGTATCTCATTAAATGGAGGAAACTACCAGTTGAAGATTCCAGTTGGGAAGATGAATCTTTTATACAGAAGCATCCAGAGTTACTCAAGCATTGCGGAAAACACTTGTCTCAAGGGGAGGGGCATGTTAATCCCTAATATTGGCTCATTACCCCTTAATTGGGGTATATTACATTAGTAATGTTATTTTGTTTATGTCGGCTTTATTCCATTAGTTGTAATTATACCTCATAGTGTCCTATATATACCATGGAGACATTTTCATTTGGAATCATCTTGTACTTGAACATTTATGTGGGGTAAAAGGAGGTTGCCCCCTTGAAGAGGATTATTATCTGAAATTGTCTATTTTTCAAGGCGTTGAGTAATTATTCTGAGGTTTTTCTATTCTATATTGAGATCTGGTTCTTAACGGGGATCTACAATCAGATATGATTGTGGATTCCCAACTGGCATGATGTTTAAAACCATCGTCGAGTTTCGCAATGGAAATGGCTTGTTGGCAGTGGAACCAATGCCAACCATTGATCTATTTGTAGGAGATGATCTACGGTCTATTTGGATTGCAGAACCGAAACTTGTGTGGACTTTAACTCTTCCTTTGAATCTCGCAATAGCTCCCCGTCGTTGATCTGCCTTCATTGAGATTTGACGGTCATGACGTAATCGTATGTAAATCCGATGGTCTTCCTTTGCCAGTCCCAAATATGATAGTTGTTGTGGATTTCTATTGAATTCATCCTTCAACAATCACAATCTATTATTTTTTTAGATCGATGGCTCATGTAGCTTACTTATCTATTCTTGGCCACTACATAACTCTGATCTGCCAACTATCACCTGATCTCCTGCATGGATTCTCTTATGATATTTTGGGTTTATACTGCATCCTTTTGAAATTAATGACAATATTGTGCCATTGTTATCCTAATAGGGGATGAATACCATATTTTGATATTTATTCAAATATTTGTCACACCTGGATAGATAGAGTTATCCCTTTTGGTTTTTATCCTTTAGACTTTGACACTTCACCTTTCATGTGAGAAGCTACTTAGTGTGTGGATGGTTCCTCCATTACACAGGATCTGTCACCAGCCAATATGAAAGGATGATCATTGATTAACCGCTATGTTCATTCATGGTTAGATTGTTGTTACAACGTTCCCAAATAGTTATGATTCATGTTCAAATAGAGACCAATAATTCTACTTAGGAGATAGGAAATAAATGCAAGTTGATTCGTGCCCATTACCAGTGCGAAGGTGTTTTTTATGAAATTAAAACTAAGGTGAGAGGTCTATATGTCATTATATACAAATAGGAATTATGAGATGAATACAAATTAAAGAGTGAATTTTCTCTAGAGGAAAAAGATGATGAGGCAAGAAACAAAAGAGACACATTCATATTTAGAGAAAAACTCATCCTAAAACCTATTCCAAATAAAATATTGGACCAATGAAAATAAATGATATGCACCCATCAAGGAAAATAGGCAAATAAAGACATATTGGATGTGGGTGTTTCCAATAGATTTAAGGGTTTTTTTTGTCCCTGGACCAAGTTTTGGAGAACCTTGGTCACGTTTGAATGATTTTGGGACTTCGACAGGCTGGTTGAAGGCAGAGTGAAAGGAGAAGCAGAGATCACAGGATCTCAGCCCCTTCTTAAGGAATTGTTGGGTATAAGGTTTATGTAACAGGTATGGGATGTCGACCCATGGGTTTACCCATGTTTAGGCCCCTTTGTAAAGTATAAATAGAAAGCTAGGTGATGTAAGTGAGAGAGACCTAGAAAAGAGATCTAGTAGAATCAACTTAGTGCAGAGCTAGAGGCTTTGTGTGTACTGTGTGTTACAAACTTGCAAAGATAAGTGGAAGTTATTGTAAGAGGCTTGTTTATAAGAAGGATTTGTGCTAAAACTTAACTTGGGGAAGGAGGATTTGGCGAGGTGTGTGCAGATATCCTGTCCTATGTGGAGTGGGTTCCTGTGGATTTGTGCTTGTAGAAGATTGAGAGAAGACAATAAATAAAGAGAAGAGTTGGTGGGCGTAGCCCCACACTGGGTGAACCACGTATATCCTGTGTTGTGGTTGCTTTGTGCATTATATTTTTTATGTTATTTATGTGATGTGTGTTTAGTGTAATGATATATGTTAGATGCATATAATATAATAGGTTAGTTCCTAGTGATGTGAATGAATGCTAGATCTGATCTGTTTTTATGTGCTAAGTGATTGAATGTGTTAGATCTTGTTGAATAATGCATTGTTCTATAATTAGGATTTCAATTTGTATTGTGAATAAGGGGTAAATGATAATAAGCGTTAAATTCTAAGTTCTCTATTAGTGTTTTAATCAAAGATCTATGTCCCAACTTGGTTGTAGACATTTGAGTTCTGCAACCCACCCTACCTCTACCTCGAGTGAGACTTCATCTGCTTTGCAGGTGTTTCCAAAAGGGTCTGTAGTTAGGGTTTTGTTGGTGTGATATTGAAGCGTTGAACCCTGGGTCTGCCCCTATGCCAACAAATGGTTTTGTTGTCGAGACCTGAAACTGTGATTGTTGGGAACTGAAGAAAAGAGAAAGCTTTGTGCATAGATCTTCTTCCCTAGTGCACAATATTCTACTTGACTTGTGAATATCTATGCCAAGAAGAGAAGTCTGATTTGAAGAGAAAAGGTAAGATCTTGAAACTTTGTGCTCTTATAAAGGTAAGATAAGTGAAATTTTTTATTTCGAAAGAATGGATCTAGGTATGTTTAATAGATTTGTTCCTAGTCTGAAAACTAGGGTACAACTAGAAGAAATATGACTTTTTATGAATAGATCTAATAAGAAAAGTGAAATATATGTTATTCCTATGCATAGAAAGAATGTTTGGACTAGTGAATGGATACAGGATCCTAGAAAGAATTTATTGCAGGTTAGTTACTGTGATCCCAGTGCGCAGTACAGGAAAGGTTGGGGGTCATTTAAAAGAAAGAGAGGATTAACTCATTTCTATAGTTGCAGAAGACGGGGACATCTTGCTAAGGAAATCCCTTGTAGAGGTCCTATTTCCCTTTGTTGTAAGGATACTCAACATGAAGTTTTGGATTTCCCTAGAATGATTACTAAAGTTGAAAAGATGAATATGAGACAAGAAAACCATGTGACAGGCCAAGAAACTAAGGATATGATAAAACCCCAGAAAGAATCAGAGATTGTATTATTACAGATGAAAGAAACCCTGAATGATCATAGAGATATCAACTTATTAGAGATCTTAAAAGAGAAGGAGCACATAGAAACAATAATAGGAGACTTCGATATAGACCATGTTCTAGATGAGGAAACCTAGACGAATATCATGAAAGAAAGAACTTGGGAAATTTTGGGAAAGCCTGTTATGGTTCCTTCATTTGGGGGAATATGATTATTTAGAGGAAATTTGATAACCCTATGTGGAATACTTACCCAAATATCTATGAGTGCTCATGGAACTTTGACAGAAGAAGAATTTGAGATCGTTAAGTTTGTTGAGAACAACGCCCCATTTTCTATTTTGCTAGGAAAAACCTGGATTAAGAAAGATCAGATACAAAGGAAACAAGAAGAGGAGGATCTAGAACAAAAGAAGAAAGAACTAAGAGATTTCATGGCTATGAGAATAACGCACTTACTAGAAGAAAAAGAGGACCAGTTGAAGTTACTAAGGACAAGATATCTGGACATCGAAGTTGAAAGAACACAAGAAGACTTGAAACACTTGTCTGTATAAGAAAGTAGAGAACCTACCCCAGAAAGAAAAGAAGCATTACCCTCAAACTATATGAAAGACCATCCACAGTGCGAAGTTACCATGCCTAGAGGAGATAAGAATGATAATGGAAAGAGAAAATCAATGAATTGGATTTCAGTAAAGAAATCCAGAAAGCTTAGAAAGAAGAAAGAAAAGTTAGAAAAGTTACAGGAAATTTCAGGGAGGACTCTGCAAAACGAAGGTTTGTAGAATTGGAACTTCGTTGGGATATCAAAACAGATAAGATTGGCACTTCACCATGAAGAAGAAATATGACCATTGGAGGTGTCATGACCGTTAGAACGAATGACGCTCCCAAATGAATAGAAATGTAGTTATTGTCGAAACATTCACCATTAGACCATTGGGACCACGCCATAATGGATCGAATTGCATTGATTAAGGCATTCCTGCATGTTGGAAGAGTCTATTACAATGCTATCTATTTATCCCGTCGAGCATTGCACCGAGAATTTTTTTTCCAATTGTGATTGTCTGAGCCCACAAAGAATTAGTTTCTTTGGTGGGGTGATTATTGAGACCTCGCCAACCATTCTTTTATATTGAGTGTTGTTCACCGACCTAAGATATCAGATCTCAAGTGTGCATGTCGAATGAAATTAGCACAGTAGAAAAATCCATCGAAGAGATCCTAATAGACCTCATGGTCGAGAAGGTGATGTCCGCAGGCATTCAAGCCTCCTCAATGAGAGGAGTGCAAGCATCCTCGTCGACTGCATGTGGATCTGGACCATCTCGAGCCACGACATAGAAATGAATGAAGCATCATTATGACTTAGTGAATGGGAAGCTCATCCCATATATCATGCCCGACTACATCCCACCTTTGGAAAGCACAGTGAATCATGATAGTGTCTCGAGGGACTTCGAATACACAGGCATCACTACATACCTCCCAAAGGGGATATGCGTAGTCTGACCATATTTGGAGAGGATTTCAATGTTGAAGATCAGTGACTATAATGTAGGAGACCGCAAGAACTATGGCATGCTCACACCATACAAATATTTGACTAGGACCAAGGGGAATAATTCAAAGATCGTCCCCCAGCCATGGACTATAGACATCGCGAGGTCAACTATATTGAACGTGATGAAGATACCACACTTTGGAAGACATCAGGAGGTTAATGCATGTGTTAAGATCCTACTGTTGTGATTTCATGGTGGTTATCTATGGTTGGACAGACGCATCACCGTTGATCCGGCAATGATCCATCGGATCACTGGAATAAGCATGTGAGGACTAGACCCACAAAAATTTCATCCAGGGAAGGTTGCAGATTGCACCCTAGTGCAGACAATCAAAGACACCTACGACAATGTATAAAAGGGAAAGAGGGGCTACAAGGTAGCCTCCATCCAGAATGGTGCATTGTACCTAGCCTGCCATTTGATTGTTGGTAATCTAGTAAGGAAGAACAGACCCATGCAGGTCATGGGGTTTATCATCGACCTCGCAGGAAAATGTGTGGAAGGGATACAAATGAACTGGGCCAGCTTCCTCATCAACCAGTTAGAGAAAGATTGTCGTGAAACTCAGGATCAAGGCTATGAGTTCCATTTTAGTTGTATGTTGATCGCCATCACCTTCATTTCTTGGGAGATGTCAGAAGGTGCAACCTTCCCTAAGATTGATCCATCAAAACCCTTAGCTATGAACTTTACCACGCTCTGGTATTCGAGCAACATGGATAAACAATGGCAGTTAAACATGGTGTTCCACACCTATTACCTACAGTTGAAGAGGGCTATTGAGTCTTACCCTCGAATGACATTGAATACCCTGCACAAGTTCAGACCATTTGTGAAGTTTCGTGGAGACATAAATATTATTTATGTCACTACACGAGGAGACAAACATAAAGAAGAACTCCAATCTTACTACAAGCCCACTGAGTAGGACATGGAAGAAATAACTAAGGAGTGGCTCGTAGATTTCCTTGTATCAATCGAACAGGTATAATTTTCCGACCCCGACCTAATCGAAAGTTCTCTGGTCACTCATGAAGAGTATGATGCACCCAACAGTAGAAGAAGGAATAAAAAGGAAGAGGTAAAGAAGTTGAATAGTGCATTTGAAGAGACTTCTTCAGACTTATTATCGCCCACTTTTAGGGATAACTAGGAGATCATGTCTCGAGGCCCACAGGTCCTAGACATGGAGTACAAAGAGACGAATCAACTTTAGCATGGCCCTGGAGGGCCCACCTTTTCTTCTTTTCAGTGCCTCTATCTTGTCAACAACAACATCCATCACCATCGTCTTGGTCTTGTGTCATAGATGGTTCTTGTTCCATGAGGTAATGAGTTTGGGTATCATGGTATGTGTCACTTTGATCATCAAAACCCTTGAATATGTGTATTCCATTCCTTTTGTTTCTAGCAAATGCTTGGATCTTATACTTGCCCACTTGACCCTGTCTGGGGGGAATGACAAGATGCCTTAGTAATCCTGTGTATGTAGGTTTTGGTTTTCCATTGGGGGGATTTTTGAAAATCCATCGTCTTCTCCCATCATAGCACCACTTTTTCATCTTTCTTCCTGCTCACCTATCCCATTACACTTATCCGGGCACTAGGTTTACCTATCATTTGAGGATTGCACCTTACCTAGTGGGAAGAAGGGGATAAAGGCCCAGAGGGTAAAAGAATGATGGAAAAAGATAAAATCCTTAGAATAAGACCTTGAGATGCTTCACCTAGGGATCCCCGAGAAAGCAATAAAATGATTCTCAATAAGAAACAAGAGGGACCCATAGAAAAATAATAAAACAAGACCTATTTAGAGGATAGGGGCTCTCATCACAAGCCAACCTATTAGGTCCATGGGTACCTAGGAGTATGACATTACCACCAGCTGGTTACCATGCCAGGGTAGTGACCCTTGGTTGAATGGACAAGGGAAAGGGGTTCTCATCATGAGCCAACCTTCTTATTTCTATGAAAGTACTTGTGGGTAACGTTGTCACCACTGGTAACCACGCCAAGGTAGTGTCCCATGATTATCCTCTTGAAGAAAAAACAATAAACAATAAAATAATAAATAATAAAAAATAAAAGGCATGAATGGGCTTGGAAAAAATTACATCCAGGACAGGTTCAACCTACCTTCTACAAAGGCACCCACAGGTAAATATTTTCACCCTTTACTCTCACTTCACCCACTTTCCTGGACATATCTTATCCACATTACCCACTTACATGGCTCATATGAGGTCTCTTCTGAAAACTTTACTCTTCTAGTGGGCACTAGCCCAATAGGACGCCCTATCCCTTTCCCCAAACTTGTATTGTAGGCTTGTGTAATGTCTTTGAGATTTTAACTGAGGTATTAGGGATTTTATGCACATGTTTAATAATATTGATGATGAGATGTGATTGAAAATTCTATGATCCAAGTGACTTATGAACCCATGGAGGGCATAGTTGTTGATGTGCAGGATCATGCACAATGGACAGGTACCATGTTGGACCGGTACACATGAGAATATGATCAGTTCAGACCTCCATGGGTCTGAAGAGCTCGCCAGATGGATGTTGAGACCCCATCAGGGGGGAGAGATAGTATAGGGATGGATAAGAGGCTTTGCACCAGAGAAGAAGAGGACGTGTCACCAAGGGCACCCTAGTAGAGCTTGGCCTAGAGGGGTTGTGTCCCCTCCATTGGAACATTGGCTCTGGAAGGCCCAATATTCCACCCATGATGATCATGACATCACCTAGCCTTGTGGACGTCTTGGGAGGCATATTTGGTAGTATTTTCTTGTGTGGCAAGTTGGAGAACCCCAAGGAGGGCTAACGTTTTGCTCTTGGATGTTGCATTTTCCCTAGAAGGGCCTAACGTCATCCCAAAAGGGGTCAGACATCTCTCTTTAGCTTGATTAGGGTTTAATTTTGAACATTTGATGTAAAACAATATGATTTTTAGTATTTTGGCCTAGTCAGCCTTTTTATGATCTAAATGTGAAATTAGGTCATGGTACAGTATAAATTGAGGGTTTTTACTCTCATTTTTTCATCATATCTCACTCACCACTTGGTGAGGTCTGAAATTTGCACCCTCTTTAGGGTTTTGTCTGAAATTTGGAGGCACACTTGTTGAAGGAGACCTTTTTATTGAAATTTTTTCATTTATCTTGATGGAAGGTGTTACAACTAGGGTTTGCTACTTGATTTCTTGGTTGAATGTAAGTAAATTTCTGCAAAACTTCTTAATTGAATGGTTGTAGTTTTATTTATCTTGAATTTATGGTTATAATTTGCTGATTAAAACCCTATGGGACAAGCACACATAGAAGGTCCTTGTCTCATGTCCCTATCAATATTTTCACCCATTTCATTTGTTGAAGATAGAGCCTTGCGTTAGCAACACTCTACTTTTAGCACTTGTTGAAGAGGATTGAGCCTTGCCTTAGCAACACTCAAATCCATCTTCTCCTATGCTAGCATTTTTTTCTTTTCTAAAGATAAGAAGGAAAGACACATCAAGGCCTAGTTCCCCTACACCTTCATGAACCAATTTTCTAGGGTTTGTTGGTAAAGCCTTTCCATAGCAACACGTTTCCTACAAAACCTCTTGTGTTAAGTTTTATGCAACCTTTTATTCTATCCATTTTTTCCATTGAGCTAACGAAGGAGGAGAGAGAACTGAGGCCTAGTTCCCCTACACCAAAGTGATCTTCCCTCCCCTAGGGTTTAATCCTTGAGGCCTTGCCTTAGCAAAACCTCAAGGTATAACCCTCTTGTCCTTAGTCTTATTATTTTCACTTGATCCTTCAAATTTTGTGTCCTCTATTTTTTACTTCATTAACCCTAAGGCACTGATCTAAAATACTTCTTTGTCTTGAGTAAACTTGATCACAATCTCAATCAAACACTTGAAAGAAATTACTAATCTTTATAACCCTAGCCTAAAGACTAACCCTACTAAATAATTGTTGTTGTCATCTTTTTCTACTAAAATTCATTATGCAGCTATCGTTTTTCTTATGAGAAATTGAATGGTTATTTAAGGCATTGCTTAAATGAAATGTTAATTATTACAATTGAATGCCACGTTTTCTTAACATATATTGAAGAAGTGAAATTGTGTATTATTGTTATTTTATAAACATTGACTTCATCAATATTTATTATTCAATTGCTCATACATATGAAATAGTCATTGATTACATGAAGTACTAACCAAGTGAGTAATCTTGAATATATTTGTTTCTTGTTGCTTTGTCTCAGGCAGGTGCATCTCTATTTTTGGTTATACATCTCTTTATTGGTTGTTAGCCGGACTATCTACTCGGTGGTGACTTTTGAGGGGGGGAATTTACCTTTATTCTTACAATCCTTTGCCTTCCCAAAACCCCAGGTCATCGGGGACATCTCCCCTGGGCCTTACCTCCCTAAACAGAAAGAACCATCCGGTCAAGGTGACATTGGGTAGGATTGGTTCCAGTTACACCAGTTTGCCTCTTCATATATAGATTTTATCCTTACTACAAACTATGTGATAACATTTTGGCGCCATTGTCGAGGAACACTGAGTCAAACCTTCCTTAATACAAAAACTTTTTGGTAATCTTTTCCTATAGAAGTCTTTATCTTACAGGCTTACCTGGTGACTCCACTTAGGGTATTTTCACCTTATCTTTTGATAATTTCAAGAAACTTATCTAGAAAATCCACTGATGATGAAGAAAACAATGAATTCACAATGGGATCCCATAAATTACAAGACTTTAGAAATGATAAAAATCCCAGGATACCCACGAAAAATTCCCTGGATAAATGGTGAATGGTTCCCTAGGTTCACTGGTAGTGATGGAGAAAGAGATGAATTTCATATGAATGATTTTTATTATTATTTTGGAATCCATCCTGTTAATGATGATGCCAAAGATGTAATGATGAAACTTTTTCCCACCACTCTTCACAAGAATGCTAGAAAATGGTATGAAAATCTTCCTGACACTAGCATCACAAATATGGAACAATTGGAAGAAACCTTTCTCAAAAAATGGGGCATTCGATTAGAAGACATCTTAGTGCTAATAAAAATATTTGAACATATAAAACAAGATGAGAATGAAACTCTCAGAGACTTCCAGAGTAGGTTTGAGGGCACTCTATGTCATAATCCTAAAATCCATCACCCTGAAGACGAGTACATTGTCAATCTCTATACCCATGCACTCCTGGTGCATCTAAGTTTTCCCCTCAGTAAAAGGCACCCAAGGACGCTCAATGAAGATTATGACATGGCTACAAGAATTGAAGAAAACATCTCCTTATCTAGGATAAAAGATATCTTTACCTCAGGTACTCTTAGTATGGAAATTTTGTTTTCCCATGAGAACTTCATTGATGATTTCCAAGAAGAAGGGGAACAAACCATCATTCAACATAGGATTGCTGAAGACATGGCTGAGGAGATGGAACTTAAGAAAAAATTTGAAGTATCAACCTATGCTCCTCCCTCTGATGAAGCAATCCAAGATCATGTTTCTCCTGCACAACAAAAGGACGATGAGGTTAGTTGTTGTACAATCAAAGACAAAGGAGAAGTTCATGAGGATGAAACAATAACGCATGTTGAAAAGACCAAAGTTCTTGAAGCTCCTTCACAAGAAGAAACAGTAAGTTACCCTTCTCCCCAAAATTTTGATAATTTTCTACTTTATGATTTGGAAAAGGAGGAGGAGACAGATAAGCATATGAGTGTTTTAAATCCTCCATGTTATGATACTGATACTGACATAGTTGATATTGATGAGTTCATACATGTTGGAAGACATAAATGGGATGTAATTGATTTTGATATGGACCCCATTTAAGACATTAAGAATCATTCCCAACTTTTTCCTTCATAGTTATCACGACATATTACCTTTGATTTTGACCAGTGGAAACAGGGGGATGATATATTTACCGATGTTCCCCAAGCACCCACGGATGACCTAGTGCCATGTTTCCCTAACAAATTTCAGTCTTACCTTGAGGGATTTGATGAGTACTCCTCTGATAACTTGGATTCATTTTTTTGGGGTGGTATCACCACCCTAATTAGTTACTAATGTTTTCTACTGTGATCAATAAGGTAAACAGGTTATTCCAGATATGTTGAGTTTCTCATGCGCTCTACGGTGAGCACATGTGCCCGAGTTGGAGCCAAATGTTATCCCCCACTTTTAGGGATAACTAGGAGATCATGTCTCGAGGCCCACAGGTCCTAGACATTGAGTACCATGACATGGATCGACATTAGCATGGCCCTGGAGGGCCCACATTTTCTTCTTTTCAGTGCCTCTATCTTGTCAGCAGTAACATCCATCACCATTGGCTTGGTCTTGTGTTAGAGATGGTTCTTTCTCCATGAGGTAATGAGTCTGAGTATCATGGTATGTGTCATTTTGATCATAAAAACCCTTGAATATGTGCATTTGATTCATTTTGTTTCTAACAAATGCTTGGACCTTATACTTTCCCACTTGACCATGTCTAGGGGGAATGACAAGATGCCCTAGTAAGCCTATGTTTGTAGTTTATGGTTTTCCACTCGGGGGATTTCTGAAAATCCATCATCCACTCTCATCATAGCACCACTTTTTCATCTTGCTTGCCTCTCACCTATCACATGACACTTGTCTAGGAATTGGGTTGAACTATCATTCGAGGATTGCACCTTACCTAGTGGGAAGAAGGGGCTAAAGGCCCAGAAGGTAAAATCAATATGGAAAAATATAAAATCCTTAGAATAAGACCTTGAGATGCTTTGCCCAGGGATCCCCAAGAAAGAAATAAAAGGCTTCTCAGAAAGAAACAAGAGGGACCCGTAAAAAAATAATAAAACAAGACCTAGTCAGAGGATAGGGGGTCTAATCATGAGCCAGCCTATTAGGTCCATGGGTACCTATTAGTATGATATTACCACCAGTTGGTTACCACGCTAGGGTAGTGACCCTTGGTTGCATGGCCAAGGGAAAGGGGATCTAATCACGATCCAACCTTTTCATTTATGCAAAAGTACTTGTGGGTAACGTTGTCACCACTGGTCACAGCACCAAGGAAGTGTCCCCTGATTACCCTCTTGAAGAAAAATCAATAAATAATAAAATAATAAATAATAAAATAATAAATAATAAAAGGCATGAATGGGCTTGGAAAAAATTGCATCCAAGATAGGTGAAGCTCGCCTTCTACAAAGGCACCCATAGGTAAAGCTTTGCACCCTTTTATCTCACTAAACCCACTTGCATGGACATACCTTATCCACATCACCCACTTACATGGCTCAGATGAGGTCTCTTTTGGAAACTTTCCTCTTCCAATGGACACTAGCCCAATAGGATGCCCTGTCACTTTCCCCAAACTTGTACTGCAGGCTTGTGTAATGTCTTTGAGATTTTAACTGAGGTATTAGGGATTTTATGCACATGTTTAATAATATTGATGATGAGATGTGATTGAATTTCTATGATCCCTGTGACTTATGAGCCGATGGAAGGCGTAGCTGTTGATTTGCAGGATCATGCATGACGGACAGGTACCATGTTGGACCGGTACACATGGGGAGATGATCATTTTAGACCTCCATGGGGATGAAGAGCCCGCTAGATGGATGTTGATACCCCATCAGGGGGGAGATACAAAATAGGGATGGATCAGAGGGTTTGCACCAGAGAAGAAGAGGACGTTCCACCAAGGGCACCCTAGTAGAGCTTGGCCTAGAGGGGTTGTGCCCCCTACATTGGAACATTGGCCCTGGAAGGCCCAGGACACCACCCATGATGATCATGACATAACCCAACCTTATGGACATCTTGGGAGGTATATTTGGTAGTATTGGCATGTGTGGCAGGTTGCAGAAGCCCAAGGAGGGCTAACGTTTTTCTCTTAGATGTTGCATTTGCCCTAGAAGGGGCTAACGTCACCCTAAAAGGGGCATGACGTCTCTCCTTAGATTGATTATCATTTAATTTTGAACATTTGTTGTAAAATAATATGATTTTTAGTATTTTGGCCTTGTCGGCCTTTTTATGACCTAAATGTGAAATTAGGTCATGGTACAGTATAAATTGAGGGATTTTACTCTCATTTTTTCATCATCTCTCACTCACCACTTGGTGAGGTCTGAAATTTGCGCCCTATTTTGGGTTTTGGATAAAATTTTGAGGCACACCTATTGAAGGAGACCTTTTTATTGGCATTTTGGAATTTATCTTGATGGAAGGTGTTACAACTAGGATTTGCTACTTGATTTCTTGGTTGAATGTAAGTAAATTTCTGCAAAAATTCTTAATTGAATGGTTGTAGTTTTATTTCTCTTTCATTTATGGTTATAATTTGTTGATTAAAACACTAGGGGACAAGAACACATATAAGTTCCTTGTCTCATGTCCCTATCAATATTTTTAGCCATTTCATTTGCTGAATATAGAGCATTGCCTTAGCAACTCTCTACTTTTATCACTTGTTGAACATGACTGAGCCTTGCCTTAGAAACACTCAAATCTATCTTCTCCTATACTAGTTTTTCTTTTCTTTTCTAAAGCTAAGAAGGAAAGACTTGTCAAGGCCTAGTTCCCCTACACCTTGATGAGTTGATTTTCTATGGTTTTCTAGTAAAGCCTTGCCATAGCAACACATTGCCTACAAAACCTCTTGTATTAAGTTTTATTTAACCTTTTATGCTAGCCATTTTTTCCATTGAGCTAAGGAAGGAGGAGAGAGCATCGAGGTCTAGTTCCCCTACACCAAAGTGAGCCTCCCTCCCCTAGGGTTTCATCCTTGAGGCCTTGCCTTAGAAACACCTCAAGGTCTAACCCTATTGTCCTTAGTCTTATTATTTTCACTTGATCCTTCAACTTTTGTGTCCTCTATTGTTTACTCCATTAACCCTAAGGCACTGATATAAAATACCTCTTTGTCTTGAGTAAAATTGATCACAATCTCAATCAAACACTTGAAAGCAATTACTAAACTAATCTTTCTAGCCCTAGCCTAAATACCAACCCTACTAACTAATTGTTGTCGTAATCTTTTTCTACTAAAACTCATTGTGCAGCTATCATTTTTCTTATGAGCAATTGCATGGTTATTTAAGGCAATGCTTAAATGAAGTGTTAATTATGACAATTGAATGCCATGTTTTCTTAACATTTATTGAAGAAGTGACATTGCGTATTATTGCTATTTTATAAACATTGACTTCATCAATATTTATTATTCAATTTCTCATACATATCAGATAGTCATTGATTACACGAAGTACTAACCAAGTGAGTAAGCTTTCATATATATGTTTCTTGTTTCTTTGTCTTAGGCAGGTGCATCTCTATTTTTGGTTATACTTCTCTTTATTGGTTTTTAGCTAGACTATCTTCTCGGTGGTGACTTGTGAGGGGGGAATTTACCTTTATTCTTACAATCCTTTTCCTTCTCAAAACCCCAGGTCATCGGCGACGTATCCCCTAGGCTTTACCTCCCTAAACAAAAATAACCATCCTATCGAGGTGACATTGGGTAGGATTGGTTCCAGTTATGCCAATTTGCCTCTTCATATCTAGATTTTATCCTTACTACAAACTATCTTATAACAAGACTCACTTGGAGGTGGAGGTGATGGTGAAGTAGACAAAGAAGAAGACAAGAAAAAACAAGGCGAAGTAACACTGCCTAGGGACCCTATTGACGAAGCTGAGACCTCCAAGAAAAGAAAGGTTTCCCCCACAAAACCTACATCGCGGAAGAAGTCTAAAGATACTAAACCACAGATGCAGACTGTGCTCACGATGGATGACATAGATTTCATCATTGCCACTGTCTCAGATACCTTAGAGGATATATTATAGTGCAATGAAGTCAAACAAGAGACCATGTATGAAATAATTGAAGTAGAGCTAAAAGGGGTACACAAGCCCTCCACTCTAGCTGCGTAGTGTCTACTCTGCCCCCATCATCAAAAGGAACAGAGTTGGGAGATGACCAGCCCAGCTTCGTTGAATAAAATATGCAACCGAAGCTCACCTTCATCATGTTCAAGAAGAAAAAGATTAGGTTACATAGGCCTTAAACAAAGAAAAAGAGGAAGCCAGAGAACAACGTTGGGTTGTGCAACAGGAAAGAGACAAAATCCAAAACAAGTTTGTAGAGGATAGAGAGGAAAATCCAGAAAGAGAAGGAACATCTGCTCGTAGATTAGATTGGAGTTAAAGAAGCAGTCATTAGAGCACTTTGCTCTATGACGGGCTTAGAACATATGGAAGAAGACCCAGTATAAAGACAAGTAAGGAAGCTTGTCAAAACCATTCAGCAGCTCCAATAGAGGATAGCCGAACTGGAGTTACAAGCAATTCCAAGCACTCTGTAGGAAGTGTGAGATCTAAGAGAAGAAACTGTGAGGAGTGTAGTTTATAGAATCAAGGAATTAGCCTTGGAATGAAAAAAACTCAGTAGTCGAAGTGCGCATACCTATGAGTGCCTTGTAGAGGACCCTGAGCTCAAGACACTATATTCACAACTCTAGGAGGCAAAGAAGCAAGAAAAAATAGTGCAAGTGCAGTTGAAGATACTATCACCAGTCGAGAGGATGAAAAGAGCCCAAGAACAATGCATGGTTCAACAACAAGCCCATGTAATTCAGAGTAAGGTCATGGAAGTGACCCAACAACTCCAACCAGTGCAGCATGAAGCCTGCACACTTTTTAAGGAAATTGAAGGACAAGGTGCACAACTAGAACAAGTACTCACCTCCGTTGAACAACGATTGGAAGGACCTGTCACTGAGAAGGTCATTGAGGAGTTCGTCGAGCAAGAGGCTCTGGCAAAGCAATAGGTCAAGTCAGCTCAAGATAAGATCGAGGCATTTTAGGCATATTTACCCATACCATAGTGACTCAGGACGAGTCACAAGTGAGTGTTGGGGGCATGTTGGCCCTGGACCAAGTTTTGGAGAACCTTAGTCATGTTTGAATGATTTTGGGACTTCAATAGGTTGGTCAAAGGCAGAGCGCAAGGATAAGCAGAGATCATGAGATCTTGGCCTCTTCTTAGAGAATTTTTGGGTCTAGGGTTTATGTAATGGGTATGGGATGTCGGCCCATGGGTTTACCCATGTTTAGTCCCTTTTTCAATGTATAAATATAAATCTAGGCTAAGTGAGTGAGAGAGACCTAGAAACGAGATCTAGTAGAATCATGTTAGTGCAGAGCTAGAGGCTTTGTGCATACTGTGTGTTAAGAACTTGCAGACCTGAGTGCAAGAGATTGTAAGAGGCTTGTTTATAATAAGCCTTTGGTCTAAAACCTATCTCGGGGAAGGAGGATCTGGCGAGGTGCATGCATATCTCATGTCCTATGCATAGTGGGTTCCTGTGGCTCTGTGCTTGTAGAAGATTGAGAGAAGGCAATAAATAAAGAGAAGAGTTGGTGGACATAGATCCACACTGGGGTGAACCATGTATATCCTGTTTTGTGGTTGCTTTATGAATTATAGTTGTTATGTTATTGATGTGATGTGTGCTTAGTGTAATGATACATGTTATATGCATCTAATATAATAACTTAGTGCCTAGTGTTGTGAATGAATGCTATATCTGATCTATTTCTATGTGTTGAGTGCTTGGATGTGTTAGATCTTGTTGAAAACTGCGTTGTTCTATAATTATGATTTCAATCTACATTGTGAATAAGGGTTAAATTCTAATGAACGTTAACTGCTAAGTGCTCTATTAGTGTTGTAATCACATATTTGTGTCCCAGCTTGGTTGTAGACACTTGAGTCCTGTAACCCACCCTACCTCTACCTCGAGTGAGACTTCATCTGCTTCATAGGTGTTTCCAAAAGGGCCGGTAGTTAGGGTTTTGTTGGTGTGATTTTGAATCATTGAACCCTGGGTTTGCCCCTGTGCCAACAGGGTTCATGTATTCCAACCAACAAAAAATTTGCAGCTTCTTGGTAAGACTATTCCATGTGAAATTTAGTACATGTATAATATCATTTAGATGGGCTTTGGTGTTGGCATTGGCTATGAATTTCATTCTTAATCATGATTTTATGAACGTTTCCAATTTACTTTTGTGGCCTTATGCTTCATGGGGTAAGGGATCGCCAAAAATACACTTCATTGTTCATCGCATTTCTTTTCTTTGGCCTTGTGAAATCTTCATTTCCTCCCCACTTCTTCCATATATAGAACTAATGTTACAGAGTGATATTCTTAGTCAACCACAGTTCCATTATTTCATGATCAATCAAATTATTTTGAAGACATGCTTCTTCTTCAAATATTATCCTTCTTTTCAAGTGACTATATGTTTCCATGATCAAAATATGTTTGGAAATTCTTCCCTTTGGGCAGAAAATGACTTCAGCTTTGACTATTAGAAAATTATATATAATAGTCTTACCTAAAATGATATCATTTTAGGTAGACCAAAGGGAGACTGAAATTAGATATCATTTTAGGTAGACCAAAGGGAGACTGAAATTTGATACTTTGTTCCTCGATGCATATGCTAGATGTGAAGTATATTATTACTTTCCTTATGATTGAAAACAAATTTTAAGATTGGGAAAAGGATAAATGAACCATAAAGTCTTAAGAATACCCTCTATTAGTGAATTGTACTTAATAAATGCCATCCCAAGTAAGGTTGTGAACATAGGATATAATTCCCTTAGCTTGGTTTCTGTCTTGTTCCATTGGTCAAGTATTCCTCAACATGTATTCTCAGCGTCTTGGGATAACTAATTGTCTAACTCTCAACGTCGAAGTAATTTCTACTAAAACAAGTGAATTTCACAATTAAACTTCTCAAATAATTCCTACACATGGTTTCCTCATGACGATGGAGGAAAACCAAGATTTTAGTTAGATAAAAACAAAAAGAATCAACTGAAAAGAATAAAGCATTGATGAAAGGAAACTTAAACTAAAGCAAACCTTCATGAACTACAAACTAGACTAATCGTAGTTGGAGGTCTTTATTTAAGAAACCAAAACAAATTCAAATCTATGTTATTCGAACGAAAACAAAATAAAACATCTAAGCAATGCAAGAAGAAAGGAAGTATAAAAATATGCTAATACTATTCCTATCCTATATTATACTAGCTAAAATAAGGTTGGTTGTAAGCATATTTCCAGTGAATCCAATAAAGTAACTCAAAACCTACAACTACATGTTCATTGAAGGCCAATTGCATAGAATGAAGCAGTGAAGGATGAAATATAGGAAGAATTGACTCACATAAATATCCACCCAACAAACTGAATTTTACAGTGTTATTGTTCATGAGAAGTGCAGATGAGTAGGATTCCTTCAACCAAGATTCAATTATGTCATAAAATTCACAATAGTTGTTATATGACCATTGGAAGGAGATCTAAAGTGAGTGATATATCTAATGAGACTCATAGGTGAAATTTACGTGCAATATGCCTTGTGAGAGAGTCTCGGAGTGGGTGGTATTGTTCATTCTAGGGGTCGAAGTAAGACGATGAGAACATGACATAATTATCAACTGAAATTGGAGAGCTTTGTTATCAATGCAAATATCCTTGGGTCCAAATTTCACATATTTTGAATGTTGATGGGAGAGGTGATAGATGATTGTTTGAGGGAAACATTGAGTGAAAGATGACTCCAAAGCTTCTCCTATGAAATCAATGAAATCATGTGAAGGGTTTTGGAGAATTGAAATTACATCTACGGACGAGTGATGCACTTGCTCCTCATGAATAACAATTAATTCTAGAGCAAGTTGAGACAATGACATTTCCTAGTTTATATCGATGCTTCTTGTGTTTTTCATGGTGATGGGTTGTTCATCTGTTATGATTTCTTCATGAGGGTATGAAAAATCATCATGCTCTGTATACCTTAAATTTTGTGTGATTAACATATGTGCATCAAAGTAAAAAAAAATAGATTGTGTAGGACCAACGAATGATAGGTTAGCACTCACATTTAATTTTGGAACAGAAAAGAAGTCATCGAAAACGAGTTTATTGATATCAAATTGTGTTTCAACATGTTCCAAAAATCCATATTGTGAAGGATCGATAACATTATGTGTCATGGATGGAATGCCATTAAGAAATAATGATTGATCGATCAGGGTTGGGCACTCTTCTTGTTTTGGTTTATCATTCAATGTTTCATCATAAAAAGAGTGATGTGATGAGTGTAATGCATGATAAACATATTTTTTCTCATGTGGGTAATTATCATCAAACATATTTGTATACAGTGCATGAAGATAACGAGATTTATGCAATGAGGGATTTGTCACATACCAAAGTATATTCATGATTTTATGAAGGGGAGATGGTAAATGGTTCATACTTCAAGGCTAATGGGTATAAGATTTGTTTTAAGGATTGCCCCATAGCTATGTCAGAGTGTTGGTCTGATAACATGCACATCATATTGTTCATGGTGAGATCTGAATTTTGTGAATGAGAGATGGTTTTATCATCTAGATCGAACTCTTTAGAAATAGAGACAATATATGAAAACAAATTAAGGATTTGTTGGTCTGAGGGTTTATCATCTTCGAGAAATCTATAATAAATCTGCATAACTCTTAGAAAGAATTTATTCTAAGATTCATTTTCGAGCCTACGGATTTCTGAAATCTCATCAAAGAGTTCATCATAAACATAATCTTCATGTTCAACAATAAACATTTCCATAAATTGTTTCGAGATATGAATCAACTTTGTTGGCAATGTCCTAAACTAAGTTTTAATTCACCCTTCAAATGTGAGGATGAATAATTGACATGATTCATTGTCCTAAACAATCTTAATATTTTGTTGAGTGATGTTAAAATGACTAAGATGCACAAATGTAGAGACATACCCTTGACCATCGAACTTTGAGTTTGATAAGAGATTGATTGTCTTGAGTGAAATGGCCTTGGTGGGTCTTAAAAGAATCAAAGGGTCATCCCATACAGAGGCGTGGAGAGGAGCCACAAGTTTTTTAAAATTTAAGTGAAGTGACTCCACATGGGAAGGCTTGTCATCTGACCCTCCTTCTAGCGCCAATTCTATTGACAGTTCTAAATCACTCTTTGTCAACAACAAGAGTTACCCTTGGTACAAAGTCCCAATTAGAACTCTCAAAATTTGGAATAGGTAACCCATCTAGGTTCTTGATCCAAGTGAATATCGGTGGCCACCCACCTTTTTCGATTGGCTCAAAACAGTTTTCTGGCAATTTTGGCAATTTACTATTTTTAGCAAGTTTTAACTTCTGGGGCCATTTTGAGGGCCTAAATGAAGGGTTTTTGAGATCAAGGTTCTCAATTATAGTTGAAGGAATTATTGAGCCTCCAAAATGAATCTCCTCGATGATACCTTTCCAATGAGCTATCATACGCCTAAAATGAGGATCGTATGCAAAAGTTACGACCCTGGGAAGTTGATGTACTAACTTACCCAAACGGGGCCCGCATGAATTTTGGTGCTTCATCTCCTAGGGTTAGGTTTCTGGATGTCTAGGGTTTTTGGCATTCCTATTTATTGTAAAAATTCCTTCAGAGCCTCATTGTAATCATCTTCTTGCGAATACGAGTAGTCGTCACATCTCTTCTCAGAGATAAGCCGACACCATTCTAGCGAGTCTTTCACTTTGTATTTTTACAGTCTCTGTACATTTCTTTCATTAATAGAAATCATGTATTACTGTATATATGTGTTTATGGTTGCATATCTGATACTTTTATGTTATATTATTTAATATCTGTGATATCTGTGTGCATTTCCTTATTATATCTCCGCTCGCATTTCGTGCCGAAAATAATCCGGATCAATTCTGGCCTAGATACTGGTTTTGGTTTTATCGGTTGCGGCTCGGTCCACCGATGAAGGTGAATGATGGATGGTTATGCAAATGAAACATGTAGTTGAAGACTATGTAAATGAATGAAAAAACTCTAATCTACTTCTACTCTATCCTATCCTATCCAGTAGTAGATTATTCGTAACCGAATGAGGATTGACATGAAACTAACTCTACCAATAGCTTCACCCAGATAGTTGTAATGAAGAAATAAAGTTAGATAACACATGCACATGAATATATAACCAGAATAATCTAATTCAATATATCATATGTATGGACAACTCATATACTCAAGACATAAAACATGAGGATGAATAATAAACTACAAGAAAGACATTAATTGCATCAAAAAAGTCTATCAACAAACATCCTCTTACAACCAATGCAAACAAAAAACATTATGTTGGAATTAGTTCACAACAAACAACAATGCACATAAATTGTTCTCTCTATCAAAATATTTCCCTGAGGTCTTCTAAGTATTATGAGTCTTAGCAATGGTACTTCCAAGATCCATGGAAAGCTCTGCAATTTTAGTTGACATTGTCTTCCCAAAATAGTTCAAAAATATACAATGTTTGAAGAGCCAAAACCCTTTCTTTGGGTTCAATTCTAGTATTTATTAAGGCTCAATATGATCATTGGCATTCTGTCTTCCTCTGTGACCTTTCACCTTCCAATGTTTATCCTTATTTCCTTTATGATGATGAGGGAACAAAGATGGCAGTTGTATTTTGAATTTGTCCTCTACCGTTGGTGGGATGTAATAGATATGAGTTATAGTGCCTCTCATCCACTGTAATAGTTGACTTAGAAATTAATAGCTTTGATCATCATAGGGTTCAGTCTCTTTTATCCATTCGATCTTGGCTCCTTTCTATGATTCCCGCTCTGTGCCAATTGAGGTTGTCTTTAATGCTATATTGTCTTTGGTTGGTCGCATTACAAGAGTGTGTCGTCCTCTCAACATAGGTACCTAACACCATTAAACATATCCCAGAAGAGTGGCCTCATAGGGATACTTAAACAAACTATTAAAAAAAACATTCAAACTAATAAAACTCAAGCATTAACTAATTGAAATTGTGCATAAACTTCCCTATTTGTGACTCCTTTATTCGCGGTTGAAGTGTTGTGTTCTCCTGGGGTTTTCGACAACGTGTCATATATTAATCTTGAAAAATGAAGCTAATTAGTGAGGAATTTCTCCAATCATATAACTTGAGAGTTGTATATCTAATAAATACCTTTCCAATGGTACAAATAAGACACAAAATGGACACATGAGTCAAACGTTATGGTCAAAATACAAACAATACTTTTTGGGGGGGCTGTCCCTTTTCAGAGAAGTTAGTGGGAACTCCTCTGATTTGCATCAGACTTCAACTTGCGAACTCCTCCAATGTATCAGAGGTCAAGTTATGAACTTAAAAAAGAGAAAACTTACTCCTATTCTTGGAAATTCTCTGAGTGATAGCGGCTTAAGTTCTCAAGGAAAGTGGTCATTGTAATACCTGGGCCTAAATGTCTTGGGTTAGATAAAATCATTGCGTAATGGTTTCATGAAATATTGTTTTCAAGTGATAGTGCTTGGTTGAATTTTGGCTTCGTATGCAAAATAAAATAAGGTCTTGATCAACTCCAGTCAATAAGTTGTAGTAAGGGTGAGTAGGAGGAAGAAATTGAGGAGAATATGTAAAGGTCTTCTCTGGACATCAAGTCTTTCAGCATGCCTAAGGAGGAAAAAATTTGGAAAACAAGATCCTCTTGAATTCAAAGTTTTAGGAAACTAAAAGTGCTATAACTACACTGCAATCAAACATCCATTACAACATAGACACCACAATCCATGTGAATCCTTTGATCATGAACATTCAATATTATACGCAAATAAGATGGAAATAGAAGATGACTTTCATTAAACAAGAAGTCTCATATAAAGTTACATAACTAGAGAACTAGAGCTTCATTAAAACATTACAATACAGGATCTTAGCTCAACCATCGACCATTACAAAATATCAAAACTGCATACATATACTAAGAATTGTTGCAACCACCAGGAGCGTGATCGGGACCCTGCATTCAAATCTTCTAGTCGACGCCCACTCTGTCAGACTGTGTTGGCATTCTTATGTCATATGCAAGCTCAGATCAACATGGGTTTTGTAGGAAAATATACTCGCAAGAGTACACGGGCTGACGGTTCAGTCCCCACGGTTGAACTTTCCATAACTTCCATTTATGGAGTGAGCCGAGGTTTCAACCACCACTCCTTTTTTCATTAACTTCCTTCATCAAGATCAGGATGGTACTTAACGCCCATTGATCTACCATGTGCTTCTAGCAGCCCTTCGAGTCAACCCAACACCTTGAAATCATGATGGTCTCATTCTTTACCTCACATAGGCATATTCGGCTTTTGGTGTAGGTCTCATGAAATTCACACTCCCAAAGCTCCTGGTGCCAGCTTCTCCTTCACCACATTATTCATGCATGTGACCTTGGGCCATGACCATGGGCCCAACTCCTAGGTGCATCGTGATTTTGCATTCCAGGGGCCTTCACACACATCACTTGACTACACACTCCCGATACCCAACATTGCAAAATTTCCCTTCTTCAGATTGACGATCGGATATGCTATGCATCCGACAACCATGATTGCTTTCAAAACTCCCGAAAGTCATAATCATGTGCTTGGTGCTTACCTTTTTTTTTCTTGGGCCCACCTCCTATGAGGCCTTGGGCTGTGACCATGGGCCCAACTCCTGGGCACATTGCAATTTCTCATTTTAGGAACTTGAGCCTTGCTCCATGTTGAAACCTTCAACTCCCAAAATCACGATTTCTCTTATCAGCTGCTACGTGTCCTTCTAGTTTAGACAACCCAAATCTATTTTCTTTCAAAAATCCTGAAAGTCGGGTCAACTGCCACTTGTCTGCCTAATATCCATGGATCAGATCTAATATTCATCATATCAGGATTTCGCATCTTGGGAAGTTGAAATATTACTCACCTCCCTTCTCCCGATTCCCTATTCTACGCTTGCCTCATATCGTCTATCTACAATTTTCCTTGATCCAATGACTTAGATCAACTCGTGAGTCCTCCCGACTCTGCCCTTTGACTTTTCCACTCCGCAAGTCAGCGAAATGTTGATCTCTCACCACATACCCTTCCCAACACCAATGGCTAGGATTGACCTCACGACTTCGGACTTCTGTTTGATGTTAAACTTCACGCAACTTTATGATCTTGGTAGCCTGAGGGCCGCAAATCTGAACTTCGAATGGAGCCTCCTTCGCTGAAAACTAAAACTGCTTGCTCACTTGATTTGAATCCATATTATATCACTTTGTGCTCATGGTTGCATCATGCGTAAATAAAAACTTGGACTACTGGTTAAGGGCTCGTGAAAGAAGAAGGATCGGTGATCAAGGTAAAGGAGATGAGTGTCGAAACAAAATGACTTCCCTGACTAAAGGGGAATATTTAAAGACATGGCCTGTGAAAGAGATAAAACAGGGCATGGGCATAGACTCGGTATCTACCACCAACTCATAGGAATTTGGCAAGTTCATGTGATAACATTTTTGGCTCCACAGGGGATGGCATGTTCCCTGGAGCTGCCAAGAACGCGCAGTTCTAGTGCCTTATCTATTGGGCTATGGAGTCTTTATAAAAACAAAAACAAAAAAGAAAAATGATATTTACAATGACATGGAAAGCCTCTCATGTCTTTAAGTAACAAACTTTTTCAGAAAATTCCCATTTACAGGGCTACCAAAAACTTCAGCATCCTCCAAATTCTGAAACTTGTAAGTGTTATTTGAAAAGCTTAAGAAATTTTGAAGGGGCCGATCCATAAGGCCTCAATTTTATTGTTCTTGTCTTTATCTTGCCTAGGTGCATCCCATTTAAGTACTATATCTCCCATTTGGAAATCCTCTTTGTTGACATTTTTGTCAAAATCTCACTTGATCTTCTGTTGATGGTCATGTGCTTTGTCCAATAGATGCTCCCTAGTCTGCTACACTGCTACCAATTGTTGTATTCTTCTAATCATATCATTTGGTTCTCCCTGGTAATCTTGGAAGAATTTTTCCACAATCAAGGCAAGATGAGAAGGAAAAATGGCCTCAATTCCATACACAAGATAGAAAGGAGAGACACCAAGAGATCTCTTTGTTGTCACTTTGTCAGCCCATAAAGAAAATTTAATATTTGAATCCCATGATTTCTTATTGTCCTCTAACAGTATTTGGATGATCTTAATAAGGATTTTTTTATAGGACTCTTCCAGTCCATTACCTTGGGGGTAGTAAGGAGTAGAGTGAAGCAATGTGATTCCAAACTATTCACATAACTTAATCAATGGTTCAGCCTTAAAAGTTGAAGCATTATCAGTGACAATTTTGTTTGGACAACCAAATATTTCAATAATATCCTCAAGAAAACCAATTATTAGCCTGTGGGAAGAATTTATTGTGGGGATGGCTTCTATCCATTTAGTAAAGTAGTATGTGGCAGTCAATATCCATCTATGCTAACCACTTAAAGAAGGATGGATTTCCCAAATAAAATCGAGGCGCCACTGCTAAAAGGGAACTGAAGCTACCACATGATTTAGTGGCAAAAAATTGAGTTGTTGCTTTCCAGCAAATTTATGACACTTAACACAATACCTGATCTTAGCAAAAACATCAGTGAATAGGCTAGGACATAAATATCCAGCTCTGAGAATCTTGTAAGCCGTGGTTCTCCAGAAGTGATGTCTCCCACACAAAGTGTCATGAAAATCAGACATAATTTGTTGGTCTTCCTATGGTTCTAAACATCTCAACAACACCCCTAGAGGATATTTCCAATATAAAACTTAATCAATGAGGCAATATTTAATTGAACTAATCTTCAAAGCTCTTACTTTTCTATTTTCCATGCCATCAAGAGGTTGCAAATTCTGTAGAAAGAAAATGATGTCCCTGTGCAAAGCACATTCTACTAATGGAGAGATGACTTGAGAACTTGTATCAAACAACTCACCCTGTCGATTTTCTGAGTAAGCGTTGATGAAATTTACCCCCAAGGATTTGCAATTAGTTTCATCCAACATCTTGGCTAAACCTTTACCATTAACCAACGTAGTAGGTATTATCTCCAAGTCAAATTCAAGGATTTTAGCAATCCATTTTCTCCTTCTCCCGTCTATGTCAGGCTGAATGAGAATCTCCTTCACAGAAGCTGAAGGGACATATGCAATGAATTTTGAATGCAAAAAATAGACCCTGAAGGATTTGAGAGCCTTAACCAAAGAATAGGCATGTTTTTCCATGATGTCATATTTCAGCTCTGCATCTCTCAATGCCCTACTGAAAAAGGAAATGGGTTTCTCGAACCCTTCATTATTCTTTTGCAACAAAATGGTTGCCACGGTGTCAAATGAAGCAAAGGAGAAAATTATAAAATATTTGGAGTAATCAGGGCTGATGAGCACAAGTGCTTCAGTCACGACCTTCTTTATTTGATCAAAGGAATAATAATATCCCACAATCCATTTTATTTTGTTTCCTTTCCTCAACATGAATGTAACGTCCTTCACAAGTTCAGGAAAATTATAAAAAAATCTCATCAGAAAATTAATCTTCCCCAAGAAAGACCGAACTTATTTCTTGGACCTAGGAAGTGCTAAGATTTGGATGTCTTCCACCCTACTGGGATCAATCTTTACTCACTCAGCTGATACTATGTGCCCTAGTAATTTTCCCTCCTTCATAGCAAACAATGATTTCTTGGGATTCAGGGAGAGACCAATTTTTTTGCATTTTTGGAAGACCTTTATCAGATGATGATAATGTTCTTTATCAGTCCTAGATAAAACTGTAATGTCATCCAGATAAATAACTACAAATTTATCCTTTTCCCCAATGAAGGTGATGTCCATAGCTTGCTGGAAATTTTCTCCTACGTTCATCAATCCAAAGGGAATCTTGGCATACATGAATGCACCCCATGGAGTGGTGAAAGTTTCCTTCTCTTTGTCCTTGGGTAAGACATAAATCTGATTGTAACCAGAGAATCCATCAATCATAGACATCCTGGATGCACCTATCACCCTCTGTAATATGTGCTCCATCTTGGGCAAGGGGTAGTTTTCCTTCTTGGAGCTTCTGTTTAGGTTTTTGAAATTGACACAA